>CANJKZ010000022.1:0-167500 GCA_947471745.1 Closterium sp. Naga37s-1 | reverse complement strand
TCAGTGGTTGGAGGTGAGGCAGTGGGTGAGGGGAGGTGAGGCAGTGGGTGAGGGGAGGAGATGGGTTCAAATCAGGAGAGGATTTGAAGTGAGTTGCACGAGGTGTGTTAGCCCCAAATCAGATGACTTTTGAGGCGCCTCAGAACTCGTAAAGAACGGAATACGTGAGGAACGGAATACAGAATTTCGTAGTGATTTACACGGGTGCGTGATTCATTCTTGAGCCGCCTTTCCCTTTTATGTCTCTGCTATCGATGTATCTTTCTCTCATCCAATGTGTTGATCCCTTCTGTTTCATGATTCATCCACCCACTCCACTCCCTCTCCCCGCCCCCCTACTCCCTCCCCTCCTGCAGGCCCTCCTTCCCATCCCAGCAGCCCCCTCCGCCCTCCTCTCTCTCTCCGCCATCCCCACCATCTTCTCCTCCTCTCTCCTCTCCGGCCCCTCCTCCTCCCGCTCTCGTGCACGCCACCTCTTGACCCGCCTCGCACTCACATCCCCTGTCGCCTTGCACAATCTACTGGATCTAATCGAATCTAAGGTCTCTGCTGCAGTGGGCGGCTATCTGCTTGCTGACGTGGCGCCAGCTGTCAAGGACCCGCTGCTGCTCCTTGCTGACCTGTCTTCGTCTCCATCTGAGTCAGACTCGAGCTCGTCGGAATCTGCCATTTCATCTCCTTCCAGGAAGCTTCTATGTTTGCAACTGGCTACTCGTCTGTTCTTCCAGGCCTTCGCCACCACCCATCTGCACCCCTCTGTATCGGACCATGTGCTGCTGCCCACCCTCCGTATAGTCACCTCCTCTTGCAAGCACGCTGCTGTAGAGGGGTCAGAGAGGCAGACTGAGGCGACTTCTCAGATTGAAGGAGATTCGTTACAGAGTGGGGACGGAATATCAGGGAGTGCAAATAGCAGTAGCAGTGGTACCAGTGGTACTGCTTCAGAGGTTGACCCTTTGCCGCCCGCAATCTGCAAGTTTGCCGCCCGCTGGCGTGATCGCACGCGGGAGCGCAGCGCTCTGGATGGCAGGCTTCGGCTGCTAGTGCGCTCTTTCGGGAGCTGGTGTTTCGGCAGCAAGCATCTCTTCGCCCAGCCTGGAAAAGACCACCTCCAAGGAAATCAAATATTTCTCACTGCAGATTTGATCGCCAGCTGTCGCTCGCCGCCCGGTCTCCGATCAGAGATCTGCGATCTGCTCGAGCTGCTGGCAGGGGTGGCCCCTCGATACAATCACGCCGTGCTAGAGTCGCTGCTGTCCCTCCTCCCCGCAACTACACACGCAGGGGAAGCCTCAGCAGAATACTTCTCGCTCCTCTCCCGCCTCCTCTCCTCTCCTCACGCTCCTACCTCCAGCAGACCCTCGCAAAGCAGAACCGCATCCTCTTCCAATACATCCCTCCTTTCCACTCAGTTCCGTCCCTATTCATACTCATCAGCAGCCCAGGGAAGCCTCTCCCCCCTTCGACCCCCCCCCGGCACGGCTGCTCGTGCTCTCTGTTCCTCCTCTTCCTCTCGTCCTGCTTCCACCCGTTCCTCCTCTCACCAACCCTCGGTAGACCAGCCGAGCGTACAGCATTCGTCTCTGCTCTTCCTAGCATCTCGAGGCCTCCTACCTACACTCACCTCCTTCATCTCTCACTCCGTTTTCCAGCTGCAAGCACAAGAATTCCGAGCCATGGCCCCGCTCCTTGCTCCCTCCTCCTTCTCCTTCTCACTCTCGCCTTTTGCTGCCTCATCGGCTGCCGCTGCCTCATCGGCTGCCCCTGCTGCCCCTGCTGCCTCTGCCTCGGCGGCGTATCCCATCCTGCAAGCCATTCGGCTGCTGCAGCAGGCCCTGCAGCATCCCAAGCTGCTGAGACTCTTCTTTCACCCGGCTTGGAGGGGCGGTAGCAGGGGTGCTAACGCCAATACCAGCCGAAGCAGTAGCAGCACCAGCAGGTGTTTGGTGCTGGCAGTGCGAGCGCTAGTGGGTCTGCAAGGGCTGGTGGTGACACGGACTCAACTGGTGGTGGAGTGTCAGCAGCAGCTCTCTCTGCTGCTGCAGGGACTCGTGACGAAAGCCGAAGGGGAGAGAGCGGAAGGGATGGGGCGTGAGGAGGGGTGTGAGACGAGCGATGGGAGGAGGAGAGCGTTTGTGGCGGCGTGTGTGGAGGTGCTGGGGGAATTGGTGGTGGCGGAGGAAGGGGCGGTGCAAGATGCTGCTCTGTGTGACTCTTGGAGGGCGATAACTGTGAGTCATTGCTTGCTGTTTCCTGGTTCCTTTTGAGGCGCCTCAAAAATTTTGAGGACTTTTGAGGCCTTTTGAGGCGCCTCAAAAGACTTTAGAGGCGCCTCAAAAGAGGAAGGGGCGGTGCAAGATGCTGCTCTGTGTGACTCTTGGAGGGCGATAACTGTGAGTCATTGCTTGCTGTTTCCTGGTTCCTTGCTTCCTGCTGCCCTTCCCCCGCTTTGTGTTCGTTGGTTTCTTTCCCGCTGCTTCCCTTCTACCCTCTCCTCCAGGCCCCTCTAATACCACACTTCCCCTCCCTTCCGCCTGCTCGCTTCCCACACCCTGCTACATTATTCCCCCTTCCCCTCCCCTCCAGTTCCGCCTCAGCCATCTCTGCAGCACCATCTGCCCCACACGTCCCGAGCCCGAATACGAGATGCTGCTCATCAAAGCAGCAACACTCACGATGCACCCCACCTGCTCTCTTCCTCTTCTCCTTCTTCCCCTTCCCTCCCGTGCCTTCGTGTCCCTTCTCCAGTTCCTTCTCCGGCATCTCTGCAACACCATCTGCCCCACACGCCCCGAGCCCGAATACGAGATGCTACTCATCAAGGCAGCGACACAGGAGGAGTTTCTGCCAGGGCGCCTGCAGCACAACCCCTACTCCTCCAAGCAGGTGCGTCGTTTGTCTGGTTTTCGTGCTGCGTTGACCTGAATACCCTTCTCCCTCCCTGCCAGTGCTAGCATTGCACTCACCCGTCTCCCACGTCCTGAACCCAAGGGTGAGATGGTTGTGCTCATCAAGGCAGCGACACAGGAGGAGCTCCTCCCAGGGCGCCTGCAGCACAACCCCTACTCCTCCAAGCAGGTGCGCTGTCTTGAGGGGCGACAACGGAGGTGGTACGGTATGGTACGGTGTGGTATGGTTCTGAATCACATGAGAATTGCTGCAACACAGGAGGAGTTTCTCCCCGGGCGCCTGCAGCACAACCCCTACTCCTCCAAACAGGTGCGCTGACCGTCCGTCCATTCTCAGTCAAAGTCTGAGGCCTTCTCCCTCGCTGCTAGTTCTTGCGTTCCGCCGTGACTTTTGAGTCGAGGTGACTTTTGAGTCAACTCAAAAGTCACTGCGCTGACCGTCCGTCCATTCTCAGTCCAAGTCTGAGGCCTACTCTACTCCCTCGCTGCTAGTTCTTGCGTTCCGCCGTGACTTTTGAGTCGAGGTGACTTTTGAGTCAACTCAAAAGTCACTGCGCTGACCGTCCGTCCATTCTCAGTCCAAGTCTGAGGCCTACTCTACTCCCTCGCTGCTAGTTCTTGCGTTCCGCCGTGACTTTTGAGTCGAGGTGACTTTTGAGTCAACTCAAAAGTCACTGCGCTGACCGTCCGTC
This sequence comes from Closterium sp. Naga37s-1, assembly GCA_947471745.1. Classification (NCBI taxonomy): domain Eukaryota; kingdom Viridiplantae; phylum Streptophyta; class Zygnematophyceae; order Desmidiales; family Closteriaceae; genus Closterium; species Closterium sp. Naga37s-1. The sequence goes on along the minus strand of CANJKZ010000022.1, from coordinate 163,899 downwards.
CATTCTCAGTCCAAGTCTGAGGCCTACTCTACTCCCTCGCTGCTAGTTCTTGCGTTCCGCCGTGACTTTTGAGTCGAGGTGACTTTTGAGTCAACTCAAAAGTCACTGCGCTGACCGTCCGTCCATTCTCAGTCCAAGTCTGAGGCCTACTCTACTCCCTCGCTGCTAGTTCTTGCGTTCCGCCTATTCCGCGTGCCCTGACTCCAAGGTTACAAGATGGTGCTGGTGCTGCTGGTCAAGGCAGCAACCCAACACAGGAGGAGTTCATTCCAGGCGCCTGCAGCTGCAGCACAACTGGTAATCCTCCTACCTACCTAACCTCCGATCCGACCTTCGCAGCCCACCTGTCCTCTCTTGACATTGACAGCACCGGTAATCCTCCTACCAGGCTCGCCGTTCGTTCGTCTGCCTGAGTGTTGAGCTGCATGGTCCGATGGACAACGACTGTGACATGGAGCTGCTGCTGCTGACACTGACAAAGATGATGGCCTTATCCCACCCTCCTCTCCCACATGTGGGCAGTCCAGGTTGGCTTTTCAATGACGGATGGGAAGAATCTCATCTGCAAGGAGCTGGAGCTGCATGGGCTCATGGACGATGACTATGGCATGGCGCTGCTGGTTGAAGGGCAGATCTGCTCCCTGGGGCTGTCCGTCGGTGTGACTCATGGCTCGTTACCTGCGTTTATCTCCCCTTCTCTTCCATTCCAGGTTGGTCCTCTGATGCGCGACGTCAAGAACCTGATCTGCAAGGAACTGGAGCTGCACGGGCTCATGGGCGACGACTATGGCATGGCGCTGCTGGTGCTGCTGACGAAGCTTATTGCCTGCTCCTTACCATCCCTCCCTCCCTTCCAGTGAATGTCGTCCCACGTCGGTTCTCTAATGATTGACGTCAAGAACCTGATCTGCAAGGAACTGGAGCTGCACGGGCTGATGGACGACGACTATGGCATGGTGCTGCTGGTGCCGCTGCTGCTGCTGGCACTGACAAAGCTTATGAGCCACTCCCCTCCGCCCCCACTTCCGGTGTTCCCAACCGCAGGTGGGCCCTCTCATGAGGGACGTCAAGAACCTGATCTGCAAGGAGTTGGAGCTGCATGGGCTCATGGACAACGACTATGGCATGGCGCTGCTGGTGGGGTTGCTGTTTTCTGCTGGCACTGACGAATCATATGCTCCTCTCTCCTCTCTCATCTCTCCCCGCCCGCCACCACAGGTCGGCCCGCTAATGAGGGATGTCAAGAACCTTATATGCAAGGAGCTGGAGCTGCATGGGCTGATGGACGATGATTATGGCATGGCGCTGCTGCTGGGAGGGCACATCTGCGCCCTGGGGCTCTCCGTGCAACTGACGACTTGTTACCTGCGTGTATCTCCCCTTCTCTTCCACTGCAGGTCGGCCCTCTCATGCGCGATGTCAAGAATCTGATATGCAAGGAGCTGGAGCTGCACGGGCTCATGGATGATGACTATGGCATGGAGCTGCTGGTTGAAGGGCAGATCTGCTCCCTGGGGCTGTCCGTCAGAGCAGTGTACGAGCAAGTGTGGAAGCAGAGGGGGGCCATGAGCGTGACCTTCAGACTGCAGGTGAGCACGATGTTACGGCTATTGGTGAGTGGATGTTACCCTTACAGGTGGGGGGGCTGCTACCAGGGCCAAGAGGGGGCAGATCTGCTCCCTGGGGCTGTCCGTGCGGGCCGTGTACGAGCAAGTGTGGAAGCAGAGGGGGGCCATGAGCGTGACCTTCAGACTGCAGGTGAGCACGATGTTACGGCTATTGGTGAGTGGATGTTACCCTTACAGGTGGGGGGGCTGCTACCAGGGCCAAGAGGGGGCAGATCTGCTCCCTGGGGCTGTCCGTGCGGGCCGTGTACGAGCAAGTGTGGAAGCAGAGAGGAGCCATGAGCGTCACCTTCAGATTGCAGGTAAGTGCTAAATTCCTGCCGGTTACTGGTGAGTGAGTGGGATGCGAGCAGGGCCAAGAGGGGCTGTCCGTGCGGGCACTGTACGAGCAAGTGTGGAAGCAGAGAGGAGCCATGAGCGTCACCTTCAGATTGCAGGTAAGTGCTAAATTCCTGCCGGTTACTGGTGAGTGAGTGGGATGCGAGCAGGGCCAAGAGGGGCTGTCCGTGCGGGCACTGTACGAGCAAGTGTGGAAGCAGAGAGGAGCCATGAGCGTCACCTTCAGATTGCAGGTAAGTGCTAAATTCCTGCCGGTTACTGGTGAGTGAGTGGGATGCGAGCAGGGCCAAGAGGGGCTGTCCGTGCGGGCACTGTACGAGCAAGTGTGGAAGCAGAGAGGAGCCATGAGCGTCACCTTCAGATTGCAGGTAAGTGCTAAATTCCTGCCGGTTACTGGTGAGTGAGTGGGATGCGAGCAGGGCCAAGAGGGGCTGTCCGTGCGGGCACTGTACGAGCAAGTGTGGAAGCAGAGAGGAGCCATGAGCGTCACCTTCAGATTGCAGGTAAGTGCTAAATTCCTGCCGGTTACTGGTGAGTGAGTGGGATGCGAGCAGGGCCAAGAGGGGCTGTCCGTGCGGGCACTGTACGAGCAAGTGTGGAAGCAGAGAGGAGCCATGAGCGTCACCTTCAGATTGCAGGTAAGTGCTAAATTCCTGCCGGTTACTGGTGAGTGAGTGGGATGCGAGCAGGGCCAAGAGGGGCTGTCCGTGCGGGCACTGTACGAGCAAGTGTGGAAGCAGAGAGGAGCCGTGAGCGTCACCTTCAGATTGCAGGTAAGTGCTAAATTCCTGCCGGTTACTGGTGAGTGAGTGGGATGCGAGCAGGGCCAAGAGGGGCTGTCCGTGCGGGCACTGTACGAGCAAGTGTGGAAGCAGAGGGGAGCCATGAGCGTCACCTTCAGATTGCAGGTAAGTGCTAAATTCCTGCCGGTTACTGGTGAGTGAGTGGGATGCGAGCAGGGCCAAGAGGGGCTGTCCGTGCGGGCACTGTACGAGCAAGTGTGGAAGCAGAGAGGAGCCATGAGCGTCACCTTCAGATTGCAGGTAAGTGCTAAACTCCTGCCGGTTACTGGTGAGTGAGTGGGATGCGAGCAGGGCCAAGAGGGGCTGTCCGTGCGGGCACTGTACGAGCAAGTGTGGAAGCAGAGAGGAGCCATGAGCGTCACCTTCAGATTGCAGGTAAGTGCTAAATTCCTGCCGGTTACTGGTGAGTGAGTGGGATGCGAGCAGGGCCAAGAGGGGCTGTCCGTGCGGGCACTGTACGAGCAAGTGTGGAAGCAGAGAGGAGCCATGAGCGTCACCTTCAGATTGCAGGTAAGTGCTAAATTCCTGCCGGTTACTGGTGAGTGAGTGGGATGCGAGCAGGGCCAAGAGGGGCTGTCCGTGCGGGCACTGTACGAGCAAGTGTGGAAGCAGAGAGGAGCCATGAGCGTCACCTTCAGATTGCAGGTAAGTGCTAAATTCCTGCCGGTTACTGGTGAGTGAGTGGGATGCGAGCAGGGCCAAGAGGGGCTGTCCGTGCGGGCACTGTACGAGCAAGTGTGGAAGCAGAGAGGAGCCATGAGCGTCACCTTCAGATTGCAGGTAAGTGCTAAATTCCTGCCGGTTACTGGTGAGTGAGTGGGATGCGAGCAGGGCCAAGAGGGGCTGTCCGTGCGGGCACTGTACGAGCAAGTGTGGAAGCAGAGAGGAGCCATGAGTGTCACTTTCCGGTTCCAGGAGAGCAGGATGTTACCAGGGGAGGGATCAGGGCCAAGATGGGGAAGATCTGCTCCCTGGGCTGTCCGTGCCCGCGGTGTACGAGCAAGTGTGGAAGCAGAGGGGAGCCATGAGCGTGACCTTCCGGTTACAGGTGAGCAGGCGGGATGTTACCAGGGGTCAGGCGGCGAGTGGGATGCGATGCGACCAGGACTAGTGAGAATTCTCAAAAGTCCAGCGGGTCAGTTTTGAGACGTCTCAAAACGAGAATTCTCAAAAGTCCAGCGGGTCAGTTTTGAGACGTCTCAAAACGAGAATTCTCAAAAGTCGAGCGGGTCAGGCGGCTGATCTGCTCCCTGGGGCTGTCCGTGCGGGCGGTGTACAAGCAAGTTTGGAATCAGCGGGGAGTCATGATCGTCACTTTCAGATTGCAGGTAAGTTTACCTCCTGCCGGTTGCTAGTGAGTGGGATGCGACCAGGACTAGTGAGTGAGTGAGTGGCAGGGTAGATCTGCTCCCTGGGCCTATCCGTGTGTTCGGTGTACGGGAGGACCTATGAGCGTGACTTTCCGGTTATCGGTGAGTGGAATGTAAATGAACGAGGGGGAAGAGAGGGGGGCGAAGAGCCCCCTTTTTTGAATCCCTCTTTTGAACCCCCCTCATTTCACTATCCTGTTGTCAATGTCAGGGCTTGGACGGCGAGGCAACAGAGCCGATAGTGAAGGAGCTGGAGGAGGGGAGCAAGGAAGCACTGACACTCACAATTCTTTTCGCATTTACCCATGTGTCAAACCCCACCCACTTCCGCCGTTGTTAGGGCTTGGACGGCGAGGCAACAGAGCCGATAGTGAAGGAGCTGGAGGAAGGAGGGGAGGAAACCACTGATCCGGAGAAGGAGTTTGCTGCTGCTGCCGCTCTGGTGCCTGTCAGCCCTGATGGCGAGAGACAGATGCATCTGAGGAGTCATAAGGACGAGAGGGCTGGAGCCAATGAAGCAGACAGAAGGGAGGAAGGGGGTGAGGAGAGGGTTGGAAAAGGGGTCGAGGTAGGGGGTGGAGTGGGGGGTGCGGAGGGGGGTGAAGTGGGGAGTAGATTGGGCATCCCAGACGGTTTGCTGCTGCTGCTTAGGCTGTTAGAGGAGGTGGCAGATGAGGAGTTAGCGAGTGGGGAGGATGACGTGGCAGACCTCCTGAAGCTGCTGCACACCGCGTGCCTACTGCGGACCAATCGCGTGCATCTGCTGCGCTCCCACGCGCTGCCACGTCTGCTCGACCGCGCTACGCGTGCAGCGCTGTATGCGCACGGTGTTGCCACGTCAGCACCTGGGGGAGGGGCGGCTGGGGTGGCTGCTGCTGCTGTTGCTGCTTCCCAGGCCTCGCTGGCAGGTTCGGCGGAGGTTGCAGCTGACACATTGCTTCGGATTGTGGATCTGCTGATGGTGGAAGGTGGTGAGGGTAGCAGCATGGGGGGCGAAAGCGGTGTGGGCACTGCAACAGCAGAGAAGGAAGAATATAGCCAAGATGAGAAGGATGAGAAGTATGAAGGATCGGGGCGGGGAGAAGAAGCAGTGAGAGTGTTTCTTGAGAAGCTTACTGCTGCATCGCTCTCCCAGGCTGCTTCTGGGGTAGGCTTATCTGGCCTAGGCGCGTTTACAGCAGGAGGAGCAGGGGGAGGTGGAGGAGGTGGAGGAGCAGGAGGAGGAGCGGGTGGAGGGAAGAAGAAGAAGAGGGATTTTTCGGAGAGTGTGGCTCGGATTTTGCCGTATATGACGTATGGGGAGGGCAGGGCTATGGGGGTTCTGGTGGATCATTTTTGGCCCCTGCTGCTGGATTGGGCTGGGTTTGATCGGTTGGTGGGGGAGTTGAGAGGGGTGGAGAAGGATGGGGATGGGTTGGAGGGTGTGACAGAAAGTGGGAGGGAGGAGAGTGAGGGGGGAGAGGAGAAAGAGGGGGGAAGCCGGGAGGAGGAGGGGAAGGACGGGGAGGGTAGTGGCGGTGGGGAGGCAGGGAGTGGGGAAGAGGAGAGTGAGGAGAGTGAGGAGGAGAGGAGGAGGAAGGCGGTGCACTGGTGGCAGATGGCGGGGCATTTCGAGCGGCTGGTGGGAGCAATCAGGCTGGATGGCAGTGGGCTGAGGCTGCGCACTCTCATCCTGGAGAGGGGGATTCCGCAAGGTAAGGGGCAGTTTGCAGCACTAAATCCCTGCAGGCGGATTAGGAGAGTGGTATGGATATATCATATATGTATCCTCCTTCCCTCCCGCCGCCCTCTCCCCCACCTGAAATCTCTCTCATCTCTTGCCTCCTACCTGCCTGACCACACGCTCTCCCTCCTTTCCCTGCCCCTTCTCCTCAGCCTGCTTCTTAGTCTCTGCTTTTGAATTTGAGCTGCTGATAACTCACACCCTCCCCTCCTTTGCAACTTGCGCTTCCCCTCTCTTCCCCACCCTCTCCCGCCCCTCCCCTCCCTGTCTCCTCCTTCCCCCAGCTGCTGTGCGCCATCTGCTCGCGTCCTTCCCCCCCACCGCCCTCTGCCCCACCTCCGACCTCTCTGATCTCCGCCCCCTCCCCGCCTGGCAACACGCGCTCGCCCTGCCCTCCCTGCCCCTGCTCTTGGGTCTGCTGCTCGGCCTGTGCCGCGGCCATCCCCCCACACAACGAGTCCTTCTGGGCACCGGTGGGGGGAAGGGAGTGGCGGACGCTGGTGGTGGAGAGGAGGTGGAAACGGGTGGGGAGGAGGGGAGGGTGGGCGGGGAGAAGGTGGAGCAGGGTGCGGAAAACGGGGTGGTGGGGGCAGAGAAGGGGGTGTTACCACTGCTGCTGCTGCTGGAGGGGGTGGTGGGGTATGATGGGCTGGGAGCGAGGGCTGAAGCGCTGCTAGAGGTGCTGAGCGGTGGAGAGGAGTCGGGAGAGGTTGGCGAGCAAGGGGAGGGAGGGAAGGAGGAGGGGAGAGGAGATGGGGTGGATGAGGAGGTTCGGTTGGCAGTGGCGGCTCTAAGGGCAGCAGCAAAGGAGAGGAGGAGAGAGAAGGCAATGCGACGACGCATGGAGCTGATGAAGGTGAGTGAGTGAGTGAGGGAGCGAGTGAGTGAGTGGGTGAATGAGTGAGGGAGTGAGGGAGGGTGAGTGTGAGAGTGCGGGTGGGAATGTGTGTGGGAGTGGGAGGATGTTGTACAGTGTGACCCTATGCTGATGAACGTGGGTGTGTGGGTGTGAGGAGCTAATTCCCTTCCATTTTTCTTCCTGATCAAACTCCCTCCCCTTAGGTTTGCTCCCCACCTCTTCCCCCCGGTTTCCCTCTCTTCCCTTTGTTGCCACCACAATTTCAACGCATGGGGGTTCAAATCCCGCCTGACACCTACCGGTTGTTGAGTCGACTCACATTTCCCTCGCCTCTTCGTCCCTCACCTCTTCGTCCCTCACCTCTTCGTCCCTCACCTCTTCGTCCCTCACCTCTTCGTCCCTCACCTCTTCGTCCTTCACCTCTTCGTCCCTCACCTCTTCGTCCCTCACCTCTTCGTCCTTCACCTCTTCGTCCCTCACCTCTTCGTCCTTCACCTCTTCGTCCCTCACCTCTTCGTCCTTCACCTCTTCGTCCCTCACCTCTTCGTCCCTCACCTCTTCGTCCCTCACCTCTTCGTCCTTCACCTCTTCGTCCCTCACCTCTTCGTCCCTCGCCTCTTCGTCCTTCACCTCTTCGTCCCTCACCTCTTCGTCCTTCACCTCTTCGTCCCTCACCTCTTCGTCCCTCACCTCTTCGTCCCTCACCTCTTCGTCCTTCACCTCTTCGTCCCTCACCTCTTCGTCCCTCGCCTCTTCGTCCTTCACCTCTTCGTCCTTCACCTCTTCGTCCCTCACCTCTTCGTCCTTCACCTCTTCGTCCCTCACCTCTTCGTCCCTCACCTCTTCGTCCCTCACCTCTTCGTCCTTCACCTCTTCGTCCCTCACCTCTTCGTCCCTCGCCTCTTCGTCCCTCGCCTCTTCGTCCCTCGCCTCTTCGTCCCTCGCCTCTTCGTCCCTCGCCTCTTCGTCCCTCGCCTCTTCGTCCCTCGCCTCTTCGTCCCTCGCCTCTTCGTCCCTCGCCTCTTCGTCCCTCGCCTCTTCGTCCCTCGCCTCTTCGTCCCTCGCCTCTTCGTCCCTCGCCTCTTCGTCCCTCGCCTCTTCGTCCCTCGCCTCTTCGTCCCTCGCCTCTTCGTCCCTCGCCTCTTCGTCCCTCGCCTCTTCGTCCCTCGCCTCTTCGTCCCTCGCCTCTTCGTCCTTCACCTCGTCCCTCACCTCTTCGTCCCTCACCTCTTCGTCCCTCACCTCTTCGTCCCTCACCTCTTCGTCCCTCGCCTCTTCGTCCCTCGCCTCTTCGTCCCTCGCCTCTTCGTCCCTCGCCTCTTCGTCCCTCGCCTCTTCGTCCCTCGCCTCTTCGTCCCTCGCCTCTTCGTCCCTCGCCTCTTCGTCCCTCGCCTCTTCGTCCCTCGCCTCTTCGTCCCTCGCCTCTTCGTCCCTCGCCTCTTCGTCCCTCGCCTCTTCGTCCCTCGCCTCTTCGTCCCTCGCCTCTTCGTCCCTCGCCTCTTCGTCCCTCGCCTCTTCGTCCCTCGCCTCTTCGTCCCTCGCCTCTTCGTCCCTCGCCTCTTCGTCCCTCGCCTCTTCGTCCCTCGCCTCTTCGTCCCTCGCCTCTTCGTCCTCGTCTCCCACATGCATCTCCTCCTTTTTTCGCCACCGCAATCTCAGAGCTTGGGGGTTGAAGCCACGTGTATGAAGAAGTGTTTTGAGACTTCCCTTTGAAAGGGAATGTGTTTGGCCCAGCTGGCACCTGTGTCACGTTTTGAGCACGGGGTGACGTCTCAAACTTCAACTCGCATTCCCTCTCCCCACCCTCTTTGCTGTTGTTCCAGAGCATGGGGGTTAAATCCCAGCTGGCTCCTACTGGGAGCCACCGCATCGTGCTGACATCAGCAAAACCGTCAGTATCTCGGGAAGGCGCAGCCAGTGCAGGCCCCACGTCCACTGTAGGTGCAGGCAGGTCGGGGGATGAACTTGAGGAAGAGGAGGAGGTAGTGGAGGAGGAAAAGGAGAAGGGAGAAGAGGGAGAGGAGGGAGAAGAGGAGGAGGCTAGCGACGCAGGTGCCTCTGCTCTGCTCTCATCTGCTTTCCCTTTCAATGCACGAGATCTACAGCTTCGCCGCCCCATCGCGCTGCCTCCTGCAATGCGTGCGCTGCGTTGCATGGTGTGCCACGAGGGCTACCGCCTGCGTCCCAACGAGCTAATTGGAGCCTACACCTTCTCCAGACGCTTCTCCGACCTCTCCACTTGGAGCCTGAGTAAGTACTCTTGTTTGTTTGTGTGGTAAAAACGCCGATCTGATCTGCTGCCTGGTGTGCCATGAGGTGTACCGGCTTCGTCACAACGAGCTGAATCAGATCAGGGTTTACACCTCCAGACTCTTCTCCGAACTTTCCACTTGGAGCTTAATTTAGGATTGTTTCGTGTTTGTTTGGTTCATATGCTTTCCGCGCTACATGGTGTGCCACCGCCTGCGTCCCAACGAGCTCATTGGAGCCTACTCCAGGCTCTGGAGTAGGCTCACACACACCTACTCCAATGAGCCTGAGTGAGTCATTTTTCTGTTGATTTCTTGTGTTTTAACGAAAGATCTAAGTAGGAATTTCAACACTGTCCACTTCCCCTGCTCTTTCCCCATTGCTCCCTGTGTGCTGCCTTCCCCTCCCCTTGCCGCCTGTCCCTCCCGCATCTTCTCCAAAGCAGCTTCCACAACCAAGAGGGTGGCAGTGGATTGGTCTATCTTGACCGTTTCTCCTTTCAACTCCATCCACTTCTTCTGCGTTTTCCCATGTCTCTGTGTGCTGCCTCCCCCTCTTTCCCCTCTTCCAAAACAGCATCCACAGCAAGCAGGGTGGCAGTCCATTGGTCTGTCTCCACAGTCTCTCACTTCAGCACCATCCACTTCTCCTGCTGCTCATGTCCCTCTTTTCACCGTTCTCTTGCCTCTGTCCTTTCCTCCCACTTCCCACTCTCTTTCTTCCCCTCACAGCATCCACGACAAGCAGGGTGGCCGTGAACTGGTCTATCTCAACGGTCTCTCATTTCAACACCATCCACTTCTCCTGCCACGACCGGGCCAAGCGTGCCGATTCCGCCCTCAAGCTGCCCAAGCGCGAGTGGGACGGCGCAGCCCTCAGGAACGGAGGAACCCTCTGCAATGCCCTCTTCCCTCTGCGGGGCCCTCAGGTAACAAAGAGTTTAACTCTACTGTCCTTCTTCTGCTAAGCGGAGGAAGCTATTTTCCTAAGCTGCAGCTCGCCTAGTCTCACCCCTGCAATGCCCTCTTCCCCCTGCGGGGCCCTCAGGTAAGGCCGCTTTTTTAGTAGCACCTTCCCCTCCAAAAAGTAATGCGAGTGCTACACAATACATATTGGCAGCACTACTGCCTGACAGAGCCAAGGCCAAGCAAGCCCATTCTTCCCTCAAAGGATGGCCTCCCCAGTAGTGTATGCCCAGGCTGGACGCCTGGTGGGAGGTCGTTTCCTCCCTCTGCCACGTCAAAAGCCTCCCACTTCCTTTCTCCTTACATGCTCTTCCCTTTCTCTTCCACTCACCCTTACAGGTCTCCCCTGCAGTGTATGCCCGCGGGCTGGTTTCCTGGTGGGAAAGCGTCCTCTCCCTGAGCCACGTGGACGGTTCTCGCTTCCTCGTGCTCCTCCTTACACGCACTTCCCTCCCCATCCCTGCGTTCCCACCCCAACAGGTATCCTCAGCAGTGTACGCCCGTGGGCTGGATTCCTGGTGGGAGAGCGTTGCAAACCTCGGCCACGTGGACGGCTCTCGCTTCCTCGTCTTACTCCGGGACCTCCGCACGCTCGTCGCGCGCTTCGTGCTCGCAGCCAGCTTCAGCACTGACTGCCACGGGGGCGGGCGCGAGAGCAATGCGCGCTTCCTCCCCTTCCAGCTGCACATGCTGCTGCACCTCTCCTCCTCCGCCTCCTCTTCCCAGCGACACTCCCTCGACTCCTCCCTATCTTCCCTGCTCGACCTTGCCTCTCAGTTACAATCCAGGCTTCCCTCTTCTCTTTCCTCCATCTTCCCCTGTTCATCACCTTCGACTTGTGATTCTCCCTCACGACAACCACCCCCCTCCTCTTCCTCTCCTTCCAGATCCTCCCCTCTCTCCTCCTCCCCGTTGCGATCCTCCCCTCTTGCCTCCTCTCCATTACAGTCCTCCCTCCTCCTCTCCTCCTCCCCTTCAGCCTCCACCTCCTCCCCTCGCTCCTCCTCTCCCTCCGCCTCCTCCCTCCATCTCCCTCGCTCCTCACTCTCAACAGCAACAGTCGCAGGGGGGATGGGCGGCAGTGTGTGCGATGCCATGCTGGCAACTGTGCTGACGTGGCCCCTGCACAGGTGGCAGCGATCGCGCCACCTGTTCCTGCTGCTGGCAGTGCATGAAGCAGCACGGGCACATGTGGTGGGTCTGGATGGGTGTGCCGTGCTGCCCCCTTCTCTGGCCGGACCTGCTCTGGCTGCTTCTGCTCCTTCTGCTTCTGCTGCTGGTGGTAGTGGTGCTGCGGCTGGTGCTGCTGCTGCTGGTATTCCTAGCACAACTGCTGCTGGTGGTGTTGATAGGAATACTGCTGCAGCTGGTGCTGCCGCTGCAGCAGACAGCAGTGCAGTGGGAGGGTCAGAACCACCACCGGCGCCACCACCACCAGCTCTGCGGGCAATGCTGCTCTTTGCATCCTTCGTGGATCGGCTCCATACATTCCTGAAAGCTTCTACCTCTACTGGAGAAGCCTCTAACAAGGATGCCGAGGATCGCAGTGAAGAAGAGACCAAAGAATCAGGGTCTGCTGCAAGTCAAAACACTGCAGCGGAAGGAGTGGATGGCCAAAGCAAGGGAGGTAGAAAAAGCGGGGAAATCTCATCCCCGGTGCAAATACCTGGGTCATCTGCACCAACTCCCATCCCATCGGTTTCAAGCCGATCTCCTGGCACGCGCAAGGCGGCTTCTTCTTCCAAGTCAATTTCTCCGTTGTCGCGGTCGAAGCAGGAAATTGCGGCGGATCGAGCGTGGGAGGATTTGGCGAAGCAGCGATTGGTGGATGTGCCGTTGATGGCACGGCTTAGCCTGGAGATAATGCATTGGATGGAGACTGTGCATGGGTCGCCTGGACAGGTCGATTGGAATGTGCTCGATAGGGTTACAGGTCCTTGGCCAGGTTCGGGCTGTGAGCCTGCTGTTGCTGAGCTGTTTAACCATTTTGTGTCTCTGCTTTGAATCATTCTCTAGCTAGACTTGAACTAGGATTTGGTGAATTTGTAGTAGATCTTCTGTATTATATAGGTTTTAGGTATCTAAACCTACTGTACTCTAGCTTTGTGTGAATCTGCTTCTGGACCTTGCCTTGGTGCCACGTAGCAAGGCATCCAGATCAGATGCGGAGGATTCTGAACCGACGTCACCCTGTCGTCAGAGGGCACTCAAACCAGCGATGCCTGCACATGTGGCGAAACGTAGCGAGGTGAGAGGATCTGTTTACGTCGCTGGTGTTTTGATGGAATGTTTCGTCATTGAAGGGTAACGTGTTTCGATGAACGCAGCATCAATCGCATAGATAAACTGGCCCACGATTGTGGTTCCTCGAGGCAAGTCTTGGAAGGCGTGTTTCAGTTCACCCCAGGTGAGATCAGGGCCCATCCTTTTCAGCTGGTTGCAACGAAATGCGCGACAGTTTCTATTTCGGAGCTGCAATAATGCTCACAAGCTGAGCTTAGTCTCTGTACTGAACAATGTTCCGAACTGCGCTGCCTTTTGAAGCGAAATCGACACCCTCGCAATTCGTATATGCCGAATAGCCTCACGGGCAGTTCCTACTGGACAGTTCCGACCTAGAAACTACACCTTGAGATTGACGAGTGCACGTTGTAATTTTAGTTTCTCCGCCAAACGTGATTAGCTTTCCCCCACAACCATGGCGACCGCAGCTCTCTGCTCCGCTCCCAGCCTTTCCGCAAGCCTCGCGCTCTCGCGGAGGGGAGAAACCGCCGGAGCACAGCAGTTGCCAGTCGCGCTAAGCAGCGCGGCCGCAAGAACCAGCGCGTTCGACGTGGCCTCGCTGCGGAAGCAGCGCGGTCGTCATGGCGTAAATGTTGCTCGCCAGCCAGTGCAGGCCAGAGCTGGCGATAAGGTACTTTTTAAATCAATCTTTTACGAATCATTATCCTCGCATATCAGAACCGCAAAGAGGTCTTGCCTAATCAATGCCTTATTGTGGTCATTGCGGGCCATGGCTAGCGGAATGGTGCTCCATTGATCAATGATTTAGGAGGCATTTTTCCTTGCGGGCTTGAGCTCGCAAAAGGGTACAAACTTCATCAACGCATTGTCATTATCGGTGCTGGTCAGGCCATCTCTTGAGGGTAGTGTTGTGTTGATAAGGTCCCAAGACCAATGCATTCCTTATTTCCCATGCCAGGCAGCTGCCTTCAAGTTCATCTGTAGCCCTGGAGCGAGCGTCTCTTCCCTAAGGGAGATCTCGACATCAATTTTGCGAGCGAACGCCTTCGCATTTTCAGCTGTTTTTCGTTTTCTTTCGTTATCGTCTTTTTTCAATGCACAGCCTTCCCCATCCGCCGAGCCGTCCGATGCTTCTCGCGTGGCAACAACGGTGGCAGGCAAAGCCGTCGCCGCCGTGCTAGCTGCTATTCAGGTGAGTCATTTGGTTAAACACTCTGTAACAGAGTAGCACACAATAGATTAACACGCACTGTAGTATCCTTCACTAAAGAAACACGACTGTAATGCGCTGCAGGTCGTGACGCGTATGACGGATTTCAGTCGAGTTGGCAGAAGTCAATAAGCGTTAAACCTTGACAATGTATTCAATTGTGCAAATCTGCGCGAGACAATCACACCCAAATCGCGCTTCGTGCACTCCCCCATTCATCGTCCATTCCCCCACTCCACGCCTGCATCCCCTGATTCGCCTGTCCATTACCCCACTCCCGCGGGTATTCCCCCTTTTCCTCACGCATCCCCCATCCTCCAAAATATCAGGTGCTTGCGCCAGTGTCCGCCGCGTTCGTTCCCATACTGGCGCAGCCGCCACCCGCGGAAGCCATCCTGCTCTCCCCGGACACCAAGGTCCCGCGCAATGCTGACGTGGCGCTCCGCCGCGCCGTGCCAGTTGTCAACGAGGCAGTCAGGAAGATCCAAGTAAGGCCAGATGATATTTTTGTTCTTGTGGGGATAAGCAGCCTACATAACAAATCAGGGTAAGAAGTGTTTTGAGTCTACTCAAACCAGGTTCAGAAGTTCCTCCATATAATATGAAGCCTTACAAGACAATACAAGCAGGCCAACCCATTCTGCTCTTCTCTTTCTCCCATCCCCTTCATCCATTCCCTCACTACCCCCCTTACCACCCCCCCCCAACCAACGCCAATCAGGATGATTGGAGAAGATCACAACGCTCATGCGCAACTCACAGAAAATGCTTTGAGACGTCTCAAAACACTCCTTTTTTACAAGACAATGCAGGCAGGCCATCCCATCCTGTGCTTTTCCTTCTCCCCTTCCCTCCCCTCCCCTCCCCTCTCCTCCCCTTCCCTCCCCTCTTCCGCCTCCCCCCTACGCCAATCAGGATGAGCTGGAGGAGATCACAACGCTCATGCGCATCCCACAGAAGAAGCCGTACAAGACAATGGCAGCCAACGTGAATAAGGCAGTCAAGGTGTGTGCGAGGGAAGATTGATGCATGCACGTTGTATTCCACACCATGTCAAATATCACCACAGACCAATGCCATGACGAGAATTCCCCACGTCGCACGCTATGCCCTGATGCAATCTCCACTCCCATGCGGCAGCCACATGCACCATTCTTTCTCTCGCCCATCTCACCATTTTGCAACCCTTTCACCATTCTCCCCACCCTCTGCAGCCACCTCTCTCCTCGCCTGCCTCCTCACTTCCCTTCTCTCCAACTCCTCTCGCTACTGCATCCCTCATCCCTTTTCCTTCCCATCGTTTATCCCTCCCCTTTTCCCCCCTCTCTCCTTTTTTCTTCCCTCCCTTGTTCTCCTCTGTACATTCCCTCCTCCCCCCTTGCAGTTGGCTGAGGCCAATCAAGCAGCGATTCTAGAAGCTGTGCCTGCTGCCGACAGGGAGAGGGCAGCAGCCATTTACAACGACCTTGTCAATTCCAAGGTGTGTTGTGTGGTGCTGTGCGGTGCTGTGCGTTGTAATGCTATGCAGTGTTGTTCGGTGGTGTGTGGTGCTGTGCTGTGCCTGCTCCCGACAGGGAGAGGGCAGCAGCCATTTACAACGACCTTGTCAATTCCAAGGTGTGTGGTGTGGTGTGGTGCGTTACGGTGCTGTGCGGTATGTCGTGTTATGTGCTGCGGTAGCCATCTTCAAGGATCTGATCGAATCCAAGATGTGTGAGTTGGTGTTTTGTCACAGACGTCGCGTCATTGGCTGTGCTGTGCGGTGCGTTGTCGTGCGGATCCGTGCTTTCCTTCTTTCATCCTTCTTGCTCTCTTCCACCCTCGTTTTCATCGGAGTGGCTTCCCCGGCCTCCTAGCAATGATAGAGGACGAGGACCCTGACCGCATGTCCATCTGCCTGGCCTCATTGCTCTCTTTCCTGCTTTGCCTCCTTCCTTCCTCTTTGCCCTCCCCACCTTCCTTTTCATCAGAGCGGTTTCCCCGGCCACCTAGCAGCCAGAGAGGACAAGGACCCCGACCTCGTGCTTATCCGCCCCGCCTCATTGCTCTCCCGTTTCATCTCTGCCTTGTTTCTCCCTCACACTTCCCTCTCTTCAGAGCGGTTTCCCCGGCCTCCTAGCAGCCATAGAGGACAAGGACCCCGACCTCGTGCTTATCCGCCTGGCCTCATTGCTCTCCCGTTTCATCTTTGCCTTGTTTCTCCCTCACACTTCCCTCTCTTCAGAGCGGCTTCCCCGGCCTCCTAGCAGCGATAGAGGACAAGGACCCGGACCGTGTCTCCATCCGCCTCGCCTCCTCCCTCAACGACGTGGCTAATCTCTCGCTGCTGCAAGCCACAGGCCTCCAGTTCCTCATCCCCAACCAATACGCCAGCCTCCCACGGTAGGTGTGAGCGTATGTGTGTGTGTTCTTTGTCACTGAACAACTAGTGAAGGTAAACTCCCCGTACCAACCTCTCCCTGCTGCAAGCAACTGGTCTCCAGTTCCTCATCCCCAACCAATACGCCAGCCTCCCGCGGTGGGTGTGTGTAAGCTTATGTGTGTGTGCCACTGAACAACCGACTGCTTATAGCTGAAGCAGGCCCACCCACCCAGCCCCAATCTCTCTCTGCTGCAAGTCACGCCACGGGCCTCCAGTCTCTCATCCCCGCCCACCAAATCTATCGGTATCCTTGTGCAGGTCACGTTATTGCTCTTGCAGTTTGACAATGCACCTTTTTCCCCTCGCCTCTTTCGTCTCTCAATCTCCCATTTCGTCCTCTTCCCCTTCTCTACCTCCGTACCATCTCCTCCCTTCACACTCCCCAGCCTAACAGGCCGGGCAACAGTGGAATTCGCAGTGCTCAGGGCGGATGGCTCTGACTTCTCCCTCTCTCCCCGTCCTCCCTTGTTCACCTTCCTCCCTCCTCCATCCCCTCTTTTTCCAACCCCCAGGCTAACAGGCCGGGCAACAGTGGAGTTTGCTGTGTTAAAGGCGGATGGTTCCTACTTCTCCCTTGATAACGGAGCCACCTCTGCTCTCACAGGCGTGCTGCAGGTGGGTTTGATTCACTTGCATGGGATGGGATGGGTTAGGTGCGGTTTGATCAGGGCGTGCATGCAATCGAGTCCCTTGATGAAGAATCCACGTCTGCCCTCACAGCCGTGATGCAGGAGGTCTTAAACAAACTCCTTTCCCGGTTCCCTTCCCTTGCTTTTCCTTCCATCCGCTTCTCTCTCGTTATCTCTTTACTCCCGTCGAGTTTTCTTCCAGTTTCTTTTCCTTCCATTCCCATTCCATTCCCATCTCATTCCCATTCCATTTCCCATCTCATTCCCATTCCAAACCCATCTCATTCCCATTCCATTTCCCATCTCATTCCCATTCCATTCCCATCTCATTCCCTCCCATCTCATTCCCATTCCATTTCAATCCCTTCCCATTCCCTTCCCTCTCCCTTCCCATTCCCTTCACATCCCCTTCCCTTCCCATTTTCTTCGTCACTTTCCCTTATCTTTCCAATCCCTTCCCATTCGTCATTTCTCCAACAGGTGGTTCTGGACGGTTACTCTGCTCCTCTCACAGCCGGAAACTTTGCTCAGCTGGTGAGGAAAGCGAGGGAGTGGGGGAAGTGAGGGGGTGAGGGAAGGAATGGTGCGAGGGAGTGAGGGAAGTGCGAGAAGTAAGTTAGGGCGTGAGTGCTGCTGGACAGTTAGTTCTGTCCTTCCGCAGCCCAGCTCATTCTGTACTCGCCAGGTGAGGCGCCGGGCATACGACAGACTGGCAGTAAGAGCAACGGACCTTGCCATGCTATCTGCCAGTCATACCCCAGATCCAACTCCCACCATATCTTCCTGACTTGCCAGATCTCCCACCGGGCATATGATTGAGTCGCAGTGAAAGCGACGGGCCTCGCCGTGCTATCCAATGCTCGAGATCCCTCCGCTCGCAGCTCAAGCGTTTTTTCTTTTGTTTTTTTCCTTTTCTGCAACCGCATTCCCGGTTCCCTCCTTCCTCAACAACAGGTATCCCGCCGCGCATATGACGGAGTGGCAGTGAAAGCCACTGACCTCGCCGTCCTATCCGACGCTCGAGATCCCTCTGCTGGCCGGGACGTGCCTCTTGAGATCATGCCAGCTGGCGAGTTCCAGCCCATCTACCGCACACCGCTGGACGTGCAGGTAGGGAGGGGAGAGGGGAGAGGGGGGGAGGGGGGGGGGGTGGGCGCTTGCTGCACCAGGTGTGCGGGTAGGGAGGTGCAGGTGTCTCTTGAGGTTGAGGGAGGCGCTGCTTGAGGGACGTGCCCCTTGAGATCATGCCAGCTGGGGAGTTCCAACCCATCTACTGCACACCGCTGGACATGCCGGTATGGAGGGAGATGCTTCTGAGATGCTTATTAGATGCTTTTGCGATGCTTCTGAGATGCTCCTGAGATGCTCCTGACCTTTCCTCTCCCCTACAGGACGGAGCTCCCAGTGCTGCCCATGGCATTGCTCGAGGCACTGGTCGTGGCCCACTCTCCACTCCAGGCAGCGAATCCTTTCTTTCTGTGACCTCTTTCCTCCTTATAACCACCCCTTACCCTCTTGCCCTCCCCTCTCCCCTACAGGACGGGGAGCTCCCAGTGCTGCCCATGGCAGTGTTTGGAGCTCTGGTCGTGGCCCACTCTCCTAAAAGCAAATCCCTTTTCTGTCCAAGCTCCTCCCTTTCCTTCTCATGGCCATCCCTGATCTGTCCTTTACAGGATGGGGAGTTTCCAGTGCTGCCCATGCCAGTGTAAGGAGCACTGCTCATGGCCCATTCTCACGTGCATGCTTCCCTCCTCCGTGTTCCTCACACCCCTGCTCTGCCTCCTCTCCTCTCCCCTACAGGACGGTGAGCTCCCAGTGCTGCCCATGTCAGTGTTCGGGGCAATGGTCATGGCCCACTCTCCAGAGAGCGACTCCTTCAGCCATCCCTCGCAGTTCTTCCTCTACAAATACGACAAGAGACGGGTAAGAGTTTCTTCATTATTCCATTTATCAGAAATCGACAATGGATGGGTAGGTGCGTCAACTCAACAGTTGTATCGCCTAAAGGTGACTCCTTCGGTTATCCCTCACATTTCTCCCTCTACAAATACGACAATAGACGGGTAGGTTCTAATGTCTGCTGTGATTGCGTCTTCCCCTCTTAGCAAATGGTGCCAACTATTTGGTGCGCCTTTTTAATCCGCTCCTCCCATTCACCTGGTTTTTTCTATTGTGTAATGCAGTCTGGGTTGGGTGGACTTGCCTTTGACGAGGGCCAATTCTCAGTTTTCGGGTAAGCTAATCACTCTCTGTCAACCTGTTGCCAGAATCCCCTCGTTAGCCTATTTCCATCATAAGATTTAAAAAAAAATGTTGTGCTTGGTGGTGTGCAGGTATGTGACGAAGGGTAGGGATGTTTTGGCACAGCTTCGTACTGGCGATGTGATTCAATCAGCTCGTATCGTGGCCGGGGCTGATAGGCTATCAGTCCCAAACGTGTGATGAGGATTTCCTGAGATACAAGTACCTATGGCGAAGTGTCTAGAAAGCTTGGTGTCAACAAAATCATTTCAATGTACAGATAATCAATTTCTCAATGTTCTAGATTCAATCATAAATCTCTCATCAATTATTATAGGCCTTACAATGCTTGCGCTCATCCATACTAAATGCGGCATATTAACCTGTATCGCGTATCCTTCACCAGAATGTGCTGCCTCTGTCAGTCAGTTTTCAGTGAAATCACGCGGCTCGGGTGCAGGAGACCACTATTGTAGTCCTTTCGCGTTCCATAGTAGTACATGCATGATACAGAATCATAGGTCTCCAATATAGACTGGTATTCGTCCTTGGCAGATGAAGCTGAAGCAGCTCGAGTCGCTCCTTGGAGATGTGCAACAGTTCGACAATCCCAAGGTAGGCCTTTTCGGAAAGGCACGAAAGGTTTGAGCCGCCGATCCCGTCCGACCCTCTGTTGCGTTCGACTGTTTTCGCGATGTCGCATAAGCTATTTACGGCGATTTAGAACAGCTTGTTCAAGTTTTCATTGTTATCCTGCACGGATGGCGGAATGTCCGTGGAAACCAGGGTTTTCCTTCCCTCGTGTCTGCCTTTCATCTCCTCTTTCTCTCCTCTTACAATGCAATGCTCGGTTCACCAGGACCTGGTTTCCACGGACATTCTGCGATCCGTGCCATTCTTGAGGCGGCTCAAAAAACTTGTCGTCTTGCCTTGCTCTCCTCTAACAATGCAATGCATTGTTCATTTCACCCACGCCTCTACCCACAGCCTCGCACATCCCTCCACTACACAACCCTTTCTTCCACCTCCACCCCCCTCCAACCCCCTCCATCCCTCTCCATCCCCCTCCACTGCTCTCCACCCCCCTCCACCGCTCTCCACCCCCCTCCATCAGATTGAGTTGGAGCAGTACCCCACGGGGCCTCACATAGCCTCTCGCATGCTCTATGAGGTGATAGTTGCAACCCACTCTCTCCACATGCCATCACGGTGTGTCATGTTGGGTACTAAGGGCAGGAGAAGTTTGAGTCGACCCAAAAACCACTTCAGTACCCCACGGGCCCTCACATCGCCTCACGAATGCTCTATAAGGTGTCAGCCTTCCACAGCCTGTCACATCTGAATCGAAATCGGTTCAACCCACACTATGTGACGCTTCTTTAAGCATATTCTTCTCATGCAATGTGTCTCTCTCTCAGACGTCGTGTGTGTATATATCACACAGGATATGTCCCTCACACGACAATTCACACACTAGGGTGCCTCACACACGCAATTTGTCTCTTCTCTTCTCCGTGCTTGCAGATCCACAGTCGCTTTGACGACATGGCGATGTTGGGCGCACAGTGCTCGACCTCGGCTGCGGGCGGTGTGGGGATGTGTGCAGTAGTACATAACAAGTACCTCCCACCTTTTGAGTCGACTCAAAAGTCAACGTGCAGTGGTACCTAACAAGTATCTCCCACCTTTTGAGCCGACTCAAAAGTCAACGTGCAGTGGTACCTAACAAGAATCTCACACCTTCTTCTCAACCCTTCGTTCAGATCCACACGTGCTTTGATGATGTGGAGGGGCGTACAGTGCTTGACCTCGGCTGCAGGCGGTGTGGGGATGTGTGCACAGTGTATGGCAGTGGTACCTAACAAGAATCTCCCACCTTCTTCTCAACCCTTCGTTCAGATCCACACGCGCTTTGATGATGTGGAGGGGCGTACAGTGCTTGACCTCGGCTGTGGGTGCGGCACCCTAGGGATTGCCGCAGCAATGCTGGGAGCAGAGTGAGTTTAACCGCTTAGAACCGCACCAAACCCTCTAGGCACCAGCAAGGGAGCAGAGTGAGGAGCGAATAAAACCAAGGCACTGTGAGCCGCTGCATTCAAGCACCAACAAAGGGAGCACCACCACTGAGGGGCGCAATGGGTCTTGACCATGGCTGTGGTGCGGCACTAGCAACCTATTCATTATGTGCCTGTGCTTGATTCATTCATGTGCTTGCATCAAGCTGCCCCTCCATTCATGCATCCATGATGTTCCCATTCACGTGATTGTGTGCATATGTGTGTGTGTGCATGCATGCATTTGCATGTTTCTGCATGCATGCATGCAGGTATGTGGTGGGAGTGGACGCGGATGACTCAGCCATTGCCACAGCACAGGCCAACTGTCAAGAGTATGAGGTGCGTCGTTTGACTTCACTCTGTGTAAAACTGTAATGATTTCTTGTGCGTTTTGACTATTAAAAAAGGAAAAAGAAAAATCTCCTCATAAGAATGTAGCTGTTTTCTAGACGCCTAAAAGTATATATATACACATAAAACGAATTGTATTTGAAGTAAAGTTACTGGAAGAATGTAACGTAGGATTGTAAGGGCATGTGTGGTAACCCAGAGGTGCCGCAGCACAAGCCAACGGAGCTTATAGTAATTAAGTGCCTGGGAGACACAGGAGCCTAGGGCCAGTTGTGTTATATCTGTTTTCTTCATACATGTTCTGTTAATTATTTAGTGCTAAATAGCGTTTTGTTTTGTCATATCATCTATCGTTTATGTTACGACATGTTATGTTTTGTTGTTTTAATCAGGTGAGAGTGTGTATTGTACTCTTCCCGAACTGATGCTATCGTGTATGTTTGTGTGTGTCTCTGTGTATGCGCAGATTGACATGGACTTCATTCAGGCAAAACTTCCCCACTTGTCTCTCACTAGTTAAGCCTCTGCCTCCCTCCCTCCTCTGCCTCCCTCCTCTTCCCCCTGTTTGTCCTTGTTCCTCACCGCCCTGAGGGTTAGACTTCCTCGTGCTCTGTGCATGAACCCTCCCTTTTGACTTTTGAGTCGACTCAAAAGTCTTCCCCCTGTTCGTCCTTGTTCCTCACCGCCCTGAGGGTTAGACTTCCCCGTGCTCTGTGCATGAACCCTCCCTTTTTGCTCAACACGATTATGAGGCACTTCAGTTGTCGTCGCATGTCACCTGAAGCTTCTTCTGTTAGGTGCCTCATAAGTTGACTTATGTGTTTGCTTGCTCCCTGCACGCGGCTCAGTTGAGGTGGTGGTTAGTCATGAACCCGCCCTTTGGCACGAGATTTTCTGTTAGGCCCTTCACAAATAGGCTTCTGCTTTTGTTCCGAGCAGGTCACTTAGCTGAGGTCGGGGTGATAAACTTTCCCTTCACCACGAAAAGCTTCATCCTTTAGCTGCCTCATAAGTTGACTCCTGCTCTTCTTTCCCTGCAGGTGGCTCAGTTGAGGTGGTGGTGATGAATCCGCCCTTTGGCACGAGAACCAAGGGTGCTGACATGCTCTTCTTAGCAGCAGGGCTCAAGGTGAGGCATGGTGCCGTAAACAGAAAAAAAAAATGTATATATAAATATATATGTATAATGAGGACAATTCAATAAGGTGCGTTTTTTCAAATTAATTTTGCATGGATTATGAGCATCGGCTCAGGATGGGTAGCATGGTATGGTGACTGCCTTTCCATGCACAGCTTAAAGTCAAGAATCAGCAGCCCTGTGCTTCCCTCCATGTGCTTCCTCTCACTTTTTTCCATGCTCCTTCCCCTCTTAAGTTTTTGATTGTATTCTCCTGTTGTTGTCCCTTCTCTTGTGCCCCTTACCCTCGTGTGTCCTTCGTCTTCTTGTGTCCTGCCCCTCTTGTCTCTCTCTCCACTTGACTCCCTCGTCCTATTGTGCCCTCCTCCCCTTGTGTTCCCCCCTCTTGCCTCCCTCTCCGTTTTGTCTCCATCGTCCGCTTGTGGCCCTCACCCTCTCGGTCCCCTTCAGGCTGCATCAGTAGCCGTTTACTCACTCCACAAATCATCTACTCGAGAGGTGCACATTTCCCCCTCCGGTCCCCCCTTTCTTTTTCCTGTTAAATTTATCTGCATAGAATCCACTCTCTCTCTCTTGGTGTTTCTCACTTCTCTCCTCCTAGCCTTCTGTCAACCTCCTCATATACCCCCATTTTGCCCCTGTCTCTTATTCAATACCTTCACCCATTTACTCTGCCTAGCCTAGGGTTTTGTTGTTGTTGTTATCCTTGAATGTTTCCGTTCAGCGCAGCATGGCATTCTTGCTGGTTGTTCTTCCAGCTCCTGCCTAAGCAGGTACCGTCTGCAATTTGCTGTACTAAGCTGTGCAATTGCTTTTTCTTTTTTGGGTGTGTGCACCAGCATGTACAACGCGCAGCGCTAAGAGATTTTGGCGCAAAGAGTGCTGAAGTGTTGTATCAGGTACGTGCTTTATTCGGTTCGAAAACTCGAGGATTTTTGCAAGTTTCTGAGGCTGGATTGATCTTGAAGATTGCGATATGTTATGTTACTGTGAAACCCTTGTGCAGGTTAGGTACAATCTTCCAGCCATGTACAAATTTCATAAGAAGAAAGAGGTAGACATTGAAGTCGACTTATGGCGATTTGTGCCTTGTTGAGGATGCTTGCTGTTTCCTCCACGTGAAAAGTGAGGACCAACTGACTGACACCTCCAATCAACGCTATGCTGGAATTTTCGAGTCGCACGCTTTGATTGGTCTATTTCTTTCCTCGACTGCAACCTGTTCCACGGTCTGCGGGCAGGTGAACCTCGTCAAATTTGTTTGGTGATGCTCATCACCTATCGTTGTCTGGCAGTTGGCTGAACTTCTCACCTAGACTGGTTTCACGCTTCGTCTCTCACCCCAAGCCTGACAACAGTTGACTGGGGCCATATCCGTGTCGTGGCTGCTTTCTGTGAACCTGAAGTTGTGGTCCCCATCCGCACCGCACGGCAGGAATCAACCTCCCACAGCTTGGAACATTTCTTCCAGCTGACCACCATGTGGGCACACAAACTGCATGCTTCAAAAGAGGAGTTCGAGGTCCACGTGTTCCAATCGCCTACTCTCTGAGAGGGTCAATTGGTTGAGAAGCGATAGATCTCTGAGTTGGCACTTGTGGTATTTGTGACACCTGGCATGCTCAAGGTCATTCAAAGATCGACGGTCAAGATTTTCTATGTCGGCCGAGTGGGTGGTGATATTTTCAGAGGGCAGTACTGTACACACAACACTGTCGATCTACGATCAATTCAAGCCGACGGGATGGGAGTGAAGTGAATGACCATGACAAGCGGTTCGTTTGGCTGGATCGCTAATCCCCAGCCGATAATGTAGATCGACGGCTTTGAACTCGCACTTCCTGACCAAACCAAACTGATCAGGCTAGGCTGGCCTCAGTCAGCCAGAGGGGAGGGGAAGGTTGGATTCAGCTTCAGTCTCCCGATTCATGCTCAGTCCAAATTCACCACTCCAGCCTTGTCCTTCAAATCAGACTAGAATGTGGAGATCATGAGCGACTAGAAGCACAGCAGCAGAGAGTGCGCGGAGTTCAATTTAGCCTGTTGATCTCTAGATTGGGTTGCTAAGTCCTTTTGAGAAACGCTATTACTTTTTTGCTTTGTTTACCTCATTATTCTTTCCTTCGGTGGCGTTGAGGCGTGTACAATGCCGATTACCATGATTGCGTCTCGCGTCTCGAAGCTGTTGCTGGATCCGGATCTTACGGAAAACCTTTTGAAGGTCGCGCATCTTGAGAAGTCGTTGAAGTCACATCGACCACTGAAGCATCTACCATCAGCTTATTCCAAGGCAGAGCACGTCCATGGGAAGGCCATGACCCTAATTAGCATGATGGCCATGCTCGTGCTGACTCCTCCGATCGCAATCTACATGTAAGATAACGTGTACTAAGAAAATCCCACACAGGAGTGCCAGAGGCACGTCTAATAATGAAGTCGATCAGTACTAATAACAAATTATCTTACTCACTTGCTAAATGTTACTCGTTTTGAGGTGCAGGTGGTTCATTATGGCCAAAACGGACGGGTCAATTCTAAAATTCTGGCAATTTTTGCAAAGCAAGGAATCTGTGATGGATGGACTCCTGGAGGCCTGGCCGTCGCCGTTTTCCCCCATTGCATGGAAGATCATTGGCGCATTTGCAGCTTTTGAAGCAATTCTTCAGGTGCGTTGTTGGGTAGCCACTGTCAAAAGTAAATGAACATTCTGAAATTGCGGTTTCCTGATCAGATAAGATCACCTTAAAGGGATGTATCTAAGTGCTTGTCATTCCCTCGCGTCGGCAGGTTCTCTTGCCTGGAAAGGAATTTGTTGGACCCGTTTCACCAGCTGGAAACCGACCTATCTATTGGGTAAGATTTAATGCGATGAACAAAATACCGCCCTCCCGCTCTCCCTATGTTCCAATTCTGCGAATCCGCTAGCCGCTACCGCCGTTTCGGAAACACCCGCCTCCCTCTTCGAATTCTTGCAATTTTCATGAGAATCGCGTATATTTCCTGGATGCACTCCAATGCGAGAGACTTCCGTCTCCTTAAACGAACACTTTCCCAATCCTCATATGCCCTGCAGTGTAACGGATTCCAAGCATACCTGGTCTCCATTGTTACATACATCTTCATCTGGAGGTATAGCCTGCTTCACGCCTGCTTGCTGGACCCACCACCTCCCTCATGGTTTACAAATCATACCATGCCGCGTGTCGTCGAATTCATTGTTTTTAGAATTGTCGCAATCCCATGAGGATCGCCCATGAAGCATACTCTTCACAATTTTCACAAACTAACCAGTCCGTGAAAGGCTCCAAACATTGATCTCCCTGCACGAATTGACTGGTGAAGCTCATCAAATCCCCTCCCTCCCTCTCACCAGAGCCGGGTGGTTCAACCCATCCCTCGTGTACGATAACTTTGGCAGCATCCTCTCTGCCCTCAACGTCGCCAGCCTACTTCTCTGCCTCTTCCTCTACGCCAAGGTATGCTCTCTCCATCCCATGCTAAGCCAATCCGTGCTTCGTTATTTCTGTCGCGTCTGTTCGAATCGGCCGAGCAAAGTCCTGGTGCGAAATCAATAAACACTCCCTGTTCTGAGCCTGGCTTGCGCAGGGTCACCTTGCTCCATCATCCTCTGACTGGGGATCTTCCGGGAATTTCATCCAGGACTTCTTCTGGGTGAGCCTCCCCTCTCGTCTTCCTGTCGCTTGTCTTTGTCAATCCGTGACGTCACGCAGTGGCAAGCAATTCCACATAACGACTTTCACCATCAAGCGTCCCCCTTCCTGTGTGCCCAACCTCTCTGCAAATAATTTCCATGCTATGGTGTCGTGCTTCCCTTTCTGTATTCCACACTAATTCGCAGGGCATGGAGCTGTACCCGCGCATCGGCAAGTACTTTGACATCAAGACCTTCACCAACTGCCGCTTTGGCATGATGTCATGGGCGCTGCTGGCCGTCACGTACGCCATCAAGCAGGTGGAGGCGAATGGGCGAGTAGCGGATTCCATGGTTGTTAGCGTGGCGCTCATGCTGGTTTACATCTCCAAGTTCTTCTACTGGGAGTCAGGGTACTGGAGCACCATGGACATCCAGCACGACCGAGGTGAGCCTTTTTTCTGTTCTGATCAGGCAGCAGTTTTTGCCTGTCACTTCTGTCGGAACTACGGGTGTGGGCCCTCTCCACTCCTTAGAGTGGCTCGCCAAATCTTGCTTCGGGAGACATCAGCCCATTGTGCCTGAACCCTGTTTTGTTCCCTTGGTCCTCATCCACCTTCCCGTTTCCCCCCCGCCCCTCCCCTCTCCTCCCCCTCCCTACGCTCCCCGTTTCTTCCACTTCCTTCCTCCCTGTGCTTTCTCTCAACCCTGACCCTCCTCCTGCTCCCACCAGCCGGCTACTACCTCTGTTGGGGCTGCATGGTGTGGGTGCCCTGCATCTACACCTCGCCCGCCCTCTACCTCGTCAACCATCCCCTGCAACTTGGCACTCCCGTGAGTACCAGATTCCCCTGCGTGCCTGCCTGCCTGCCTGCCTCACCCCGTTCCTGCCTGCCTGCCTCTCCCTGTGACTGCCTGCCTGTCTTTCCCGGTGCCTCGTTGCTTCCCCCCCCCTTTAGCTTACCGTTCTCTACGCGTTCCCCTGAGTTTTTATATACTCTGCCCTCCTTGCTTCTATGTGTGGTTTCTATTCAAAAGTTCTCGCTCGCTCAACCCAGAGGCATCAATATGCACTCCTCTCTCGCCCCTTCCTTCCCCGCCGCAGGTCGCTCTGGCCATGTTTCTGAGTGGCTGTGCTTGCATTGCAATCAACTACGACTCGGATCGCCAACGGCAGCACTTTAGATCCACACACGGCCGCTGCACCATCTGGGGCCGCCCTCCTGCCAAGGTGCACATTTTGCTGCCAATATGTTGTTTGTCCGTATTGAGCTGCAGAAAGGAAGGAAACAACGAACGTCAAAACAAGAAGATCATGCACTGGGACTTTCTGAAACGAATTTTTATCTATATCGTTGCGCTGCTCATATGTTTGTGCAGATTGAAGCAGAGTATGTGACAGAGAAGGGCGAGAACAAGAAGAGCTTGCTGCTTGCTTCAGGATGGTACGACCCTTGCTACTTGTCCATCATTGTCCACTCTTCTTTCAGCCTGAGATTTTGCTCCACATATCCACTCTCTTCTAATGGTTGCGTGAGCACTAGTCTTCCTGCTAACATGACCTCGTTTCCCGCACTTCCCCCACCAACCCTCTGTAACCGTTGCTGCTGCTGCTGTGTATGGTGATCGCCTTTGCTGCTGTGCGTGCTGCAGGTGGGGACTCTCTCGCCACTTCCACTACGTGCCAGAAATCCTGGCTTCCTTCTTCTGGACGTTCCCAGCTCTCTTCAACAATGTAAGGCGCTTCTACACACATTGTACCTTGCACTTTGTTCTATAAAGGGGATAGTCACAAGCAAGCTAACTGATCCTGCTGTTTCGCATGTTTTCATTACCTTCTTGCATTTCAGTCCCCCATCTCCTTTGATAGCAATCATCTGTCGCCTTTCCTTCCCTGTGCTGCACTATAACAGGGCATTCAGTATTTCTACTGCATCTACCTCACAATCCTCCTATTTGACCGAGCTGTCCGTGATGACGTGCGCTGCAAAAAGAAGTGAGTTTTGTTGGTGCTAAGATGTGAGACGTGTGAGATTCCCATCTATATGTGAGACATGTGAATTTGCCATTTTATTGTGAAACAGATGAGTTCTGCAGTGTTGTGGGACGTGAGTTTCCCAGTTGGTGGGGCGTGGGACTTCTGCCCTTGTGTTGTGAGACGCAGCAAATTCCGCTGTTTGATGGGTGAAATGAAAATACCACATTTCTGCTGGTGCAATAATGTCTCTTCTGCACTGCCTCACTTGCTTGTTCTGTTGTTTCTTACATTCACACCCATTTTCTCCACCCTCCACCCATTTACTCCACCCTACCTACCCACATGTTTTCAGGTATGGCAAGTTCTGGGACAAGTACTGCAAGCTGGTACCTTACAAGGTGGTTCCAGGCATCTTCTAGAAGTTGCCCTGTCCTGGAGATTAGATTTGCAGTGTTATTTCTTTTTGCCCATTCGGCAAGAAGTGAATGGAATTATGTGAATGTATATTTCACCCTTGATGAATACACTCCGGCTGGGCAAGCTGCCCCCAATCCATCCAATACTTCAGCCTTTAGACAGTGCCGCCTTGCTGGAATGTTGGAAGGGGTAGATGCTCAGGTCCACAATAGGTGATGTTGTTAAGGATTTGTGCATGTGCTGGATTGGAGGTCTTCCATATCAGCAGGTAACACACTTCTCACGATGTAGTGCTGCTAACGACCTGCTCAGCTGATGGCCATACAGGAAGTTTTTAATTCAGCAGCCAGGAAGATCACACTGACACTCCCCAAGCTTTTTAAGGCAAATAGTGTAAAATGAGGATTGGCTGTACAAAGATACCATTCTGATACTGCATGTAGAAGTCTTCCAGCTTTCCCCCAATCGTGTCCAGATGCTTCCAGCCTTCTATAAGCTTTGGCATGCGCAGTGGACCGTACACTCTGTGAGCGTTAAAAGCAATTGTGTCATTTCCCACAGGCACGCCCAAGTAAAAAAGCCCTTCTGGTTTAACCAGGCCCTGGATCTGGAAGCAGGGCAGAAAGTGAGAGGGAAAGGTGAGATGCAGAAATGGGTTATGAGAAAGGTAAAAAAGGGAAATTACAACCAGACGACACACAGGCAGGCAACTGACCTGACACACCTCACAGAAACCTTCTATCATGCAGTACACCTGCAGCAACTACCTACTGAAAGACACACAGACATGCACCTGACTTGACACACCTGACAGAAACCTTCTCTGATGCAGTACACCCACAGCAACTACCAGGGAGGAAGAGGGACAATGTATACTGACAAAATAGCTTACAGACAACACATTTCAACCGTTCTCTAACTCCAGATTCTTGCAACCTCCGCAGCACATATATATACACGCACCTTTTTCATCCGTTGTAGGTCGCCCGTGGGATTCATGGGATCGCCGTATCTCCCCAATCCGTCATGCTCGATTGATGAAAACGAAACAATCACGTCAAACACGTCATCCATCGCATCTAATTGCTCGATCGAGATTGACTTGATCCTAGGGTGTGACGCCACCGGAGGGTTGAAATCAACGGTCGTGATCGACCCTGCATCAGCGGCAATGCAGATCGCTTCCACCCAAGGAGTCTGACTGCCGATAATGAGTACACTTTTTCCTCTAATCGGATAGCGATCAAACGCCTCGAAAAAAAACAATGATGACGAATCTTCGTAACCACTAAGGTGCCCGGATGACAAGTTTCGCGAACGGGCCACCTGGAGCATGCTGTTGATTTCCTCGTCTGTCCACACGGGTGGAACCGCGCCGGAATCTGGAGCGTCGGTATTGAAGAAAAACGGCTGCACTGCAATCTGGCCGTTCATTGTGTACAGGTCGCGAATCGACGGCCGGATCCAGTCCCACGGTACAGGCCCGGGAAAACCGAAGCTGTCTATGTGAAAGCGAGATGGACGAACGGTCGGCTTGTGCGATATCGATGCATTTCGTACGGCATCATTGCGAGGCACTATTGTATCTGTAGAGTCAGAGAAGTTAGTGGAAGTTAGCTTCGAGTCCCTAACAGCGCCAGGTAGGAGGACGGAATTGGATCCCGATAGAAGCGTGTTTCGGTGTACGCTTATCGAGTCAGCTTGCGGGGATATCGTAACTGTTTGTAAGGATTCCAGAACACGGGGAGAAACAGGGGGAAGTGGGGAGGGGGGAGGGAGCGGAAGTGGGTGGGTGGGGGGAGGGGAGAAATGACAGAGATTGAAGGGGGTGGTAAACCTAAATTATGCTCCTGTCACTACATTCCGAATAACTTCCGACTCTGAAGTTAAATCGGCAAATGTTCACCAAATCCGGTGCAGCCTCACAATGAACATGAACAAAACTGGTGTTTCTCATGTGGCGAACTTCAGGACGCTAATTAATG
Source organism: Closterium sp. Naga37s-1 (assembly GCA_947471745.1). Lineage (NCBI taxonomy): Eukaryota > Viridiplantae > Streptophyta > Zygnematophyceae > Desmidiales > Closteriaceae > Closterium > Closterium sp. Naga37s-1. The sequence continues at coordinate 133,641 of CANJKZ010000022.1, read as the reverse complement.
CTGCCTGTTACCTTGAACGGATCGATTCTCGAGAATAACGACGGCGAGGAAGGTGAAAGAGCACACGATGAGGACCTCTTTCCACATGATGCCGCCTTTGCCCATCACAGTCACTGCCGTCGAAGTTAACATCATGTAACTTTTTAACGAATCTGCTTGTCATACAACTCTGCCGTCACGGGATCGCTTAGTCGGAATAAGTGAAACAAATAAGAACAAAACAAAAAACTAGTCAGAACCCTAAAAGGCACCGTTGCGCTTCTGCAAACAATAAGAGCATGGCAAATGAATTAGGTAGGAGGAACTTCATATATAGGAGAAGGAGATGAGGCGTGGTTATCACGTATCGTGGTGGTGACAGGCGAGGGGAGGCGGTTTCGCCAATTCGACATGAACTACCCATCATGATTCGACACGTTTCGCAGATTTCGTCAGACAGCCCGTCGCGAGAAAAACGTTAGCAAGACTCGCATAACCTACAACCTAGTCCGCGGTATTTTAACCACGTGAACCTTTTTGTTTAAAACATCCTGTGTACATTTTTGTCCAATAGGATGGGCACCCAGAGACCTCGGGGCTATTAGAATACAGCCGGGACACTTTTATTTTGGAAAACCCACACTTAGTTCTCCGAGATAGGGGGCTCTTTGGCATCATCAGAGTTGCAACCTGACGTGACCTCGCGAAGGGGACGCGTAACTCTACTCTCATAAATTGGTTAAACTACCCTTGTATTCAATCTTGACCACGGAGTAGTACCCCTGCGTGGGTAAGATAGCGGCGGTTAGGGCGTGTCCCACTTGTTCGTTTTGGAAGAAACACAAGTTTTTTACGTAATCTCGAGTCAGCAAAAGAGTGTACACTCTGACGAAAAAAACACGCAGCGCGTCAGCTCTAGTGCAAAACGAAATTTCCCACGCGGACTCACAGCCCCGCCCAAACAAGCCCATCTTCCGAACCAGAATCACCTGGGCCGCGAGCGGTTACCCGCCGGTGGGCGAATTGTCCGAGCAGAATCTGACGGAGCTCACGGGATCCCTTTGCGATTGTCGTTTTTTCCGCTAAACTGTGGGTTGGGCGATTTTCAGCATGGGGTAACGGACTGCAGGACGCAGTACGCTATTGTCGCACGTACCAAGGCTGCGGTTTTTGCACGTGGGAAAAACGCATCTTTTGACGTCTACACTTCACCACAGTGGCGCGTCATCGTGGAGTTGCATCTACAGTATCATTATTTGTCTGGTTACAATGTAAAAAAAGGGTTACCACGCTCAACATGAACTGTAAACGAACAAGTGTAAATATCGCGGACTAGGTGTACTGTATTGCGAACTGGGTCGGAATGACAGACAGTCCGTGTTGGGTTCGTGTCGTATTGGTGGGACCATGGTGAAGTGTGGCGCGACGCGGCAAAAGCAACGCATTTTTGTTCCAGGTGTCAACGAAACGAGGGACGTGGTAAAGATTTAGAGTTACAGTTTTCGGTTGCTTCGTGAACAGCTTAACCATAAACTAATCATCTCACATGTATTTTTTTGTGTGGATAAAAGTATATTGATGAAAACATACAAAGATCCGCAGTCGTAACTGTAGACTTGGGAGGCTGAGACCTAGCATATCGGGGCTAAGGTCCGTCCCCCCTATACCATCTACGGCGGCTGGTACATTGTCCGCGTGTTCCGCCAGATAGACATGAAAGCATCTGTCCACCTGGTGGAGCCATCCGCCGAACTGATCTCTTTCAGAGCTCTCCTCTCGTCATCTGCCACCTGGCTCCACGCATCATTCTCACCACTCCCTCTCACCCCTCGCTTCGCCGCCTCTCTTGGTCTCGCAGCCAGCACGACTCGTGCATGTGACATGAAACTCACCACCGCAACACGGCCCACCTTCTTCCTTCCAAACGGAACAGCCCGCCATGCAGCATCACAGCGAGCCAACCATACTTGTCGGAGAATACTGTATACTGTAATACTGTATAAAGCCTCCAACGTGGATGTAGAAGGTGTACTCATGTACGCGCTTTGGAGTGTCTATGAATGATATATTTTACATCAGTCAATGCAAGTCAGCGTCTGCCATGAATCTCGGTGGCCAAAATTATTGGAGCCGCGCCAAACCTCGACAAACGTTTGTGTTCCGCGAACCGCCCATCCATAATTCTGGTGCAAGGTACGTCAGCTTCGCAATTGAGTGAAACACAATTATTGGGAGCACCAAAGCCACACGGCTTGCCCAACTCTGACTCCACAACCCATAAGGGAGGAGAGAAGCATCATATAAGCGGCTTCTTTGGCTGTGTGCTCCTCATTCAATGACCCTTCACATAGTCAGGCGCGTTTTACCTTATTCTCTCCTTCCAGCTTTTGCGTGTCAACTTTTGACCCAACTTTTGACCCGTCCTCGTCCCCCCGCCGCTTGAGATGGCCTTTCTCGATAGAAAGTCAACTCGTCGTTTTTTTTTCTCGGCTTTCCTTTTGGTTCTGCTGCTGGACGTCGCATACGGCACCGATTGTTCCTCCTTCTGTGGGGTTTACACAGAAACGTTTATGCGCTCGGATTGCCTCTCCAACTGCCAGGTGATTTGTTCATGCTTTTAAGAAAACTCAGGAAACAATAATAAAAGTAACTGCACTATTTTAGTCTACGAGCCATTCGCTGCGGCCTAGAGTAACTCCCATACTTCCAAAACTCGTGCATATTAGAGTTATAAATACCGCTCCCATTACAACTTATGAATCCCCTCCCCCCTCCCCCCTCCCCTCTTCCCCACCCTCTCCCTCCTTCCGCCTCCCCATCAGACGTGCGAGGCGACAGTCAAGCCGTACCTGTGCATCGCTTATTTCAGCGATAAAAGCTCCACGCACTGTCCGTGTGCCCCTGCTGTGAAAGGCGCATAACGCATTCTAAGCAGGGGGGTGTTCGTACAGCTGTTGGCTTTCTCCTCCTCCCCGCTCGTCCTTGTTTTTCCGCTTCTACCGGTTTCGCCCTTTCCGTTGTAGGTAATTTTGAGAGGACTAAAAGGCTATCCCGTAATCGACCTTCTACCCCTCCGTTCTTACTGCGCCTGCAGCTGCAGCTGCTGGGGTGCATATTGAGTCGACTTCCTTCTCTACCTTTTTCCCGCTTCCTTCGTTCGCTCTTCGGTTCCCCTCGCAGGGAGTTGCTCGTACAGCTGCAGGCCACGCGTGCTGCTGCTGATAGGATTCAATCTTGTCAATCTCTGGGACTTTCAAAATAGCACTTCCGTTCGTTCGTTCGTTCGTTTCTTTCCTTCCCTTCGTTCCTCGTCGCAGGGGGGTGCTCGTACAGCTGCTGGCCTCGCGTGGTGCTGTGGCTTGGAGTTTCTCTCGTCGTTGGTCTTATCGTCCTTGTCGTCTTCTGCTGCCTGCGCCGAAACCGCAAGATCGCCGAGGCGAATTACGCCGCCAATGCCCCGCCTGCGGCTGGTGCAACTTACCCGCAGCCTGGAGGCTATCCTCCTGCAGTCAACGTGTAACATCGTGCTACAACCGTACGATGCTGCTATTCAGGAGGTTTTTGGTGGAGAACCTTCACAATAAAAAGGCAAATAAATCTTAGCTTGGGAGCCTGGCCTTGGCTCTGTGAGAGCCGCTGGGTTCAACCGCTACTCAAGAGATGCTTCTTGTTTTTAAGCTATCATCATTGAACCAATTGTGTTACCTTAGTTTGTTTCAACTACTCTCTGATGGTTGTCCTCCTTCGGGTTGACTCACTGTCACACATCACCATAAAAGCACACAATACACATGTTGCAAAACTGCTTTGTTATTGTGTACATAACCGAGCCAATCTTTTCCCCATAGTTTGTTTCAACTCCCTGATGGCTGTCCACCATCGGGTTGAGTCACCGTGACTGGATTGAACTGTCAAACATCACCATGAGAACACACAAAGCACAGGTTGCAAAACTGTTTTGTTTTTATGTGCATAACCGAGCCAATTGTGTCACATTAGTTTGTTTCAATTCAACTACTCCCTGATGGCTGTCCACCATCAGGTTGAGTCACTGTGACTGGATTGAACTGTCACACATCGTTATAAGAACACACACGGGTGGTGGAGTGGAAGGTATCATGGTGAGTGTGGGTGGTTACCCATGGAATGCCACAGCAGATGTGTTCAGAAAGATGAGAATAATGAAGATCAATCATAGTGACTAGGAACAACATGCATGTGGACAGACTATGCCGATGAGAGTCAAGCAACTGAGGAAGAGAAGGCATATGACTCGACTGTTGGCATGAAAATGCTTTTTGTGTACACATTTTCCCACCACCTTCACATTTTCTCACATTTTCTAGCATGAAGATGTATCCTTTATGCTCAGACTCGATAAGATATGTATGCCGGTGTACACATTTTCTCACCTGATACACGGAATAAATGACATTTCGCCAAATCTGCCCCATCATTGCGAGAAACATGTTATACCCTGTCGAGAGAGTTTAGGAGAAGTGTGTTGATTAGGTCTAGGATGGGGTACAAACAAGAGTGTCGAGGTGAAAGCTATACCCCCTAAGGCTAGCCCCTATATAGCCTAGACAACTTAATACATATACATATATATTTGACACACCCCCATAGGCGAAGTGGGGGACATCCAGAGCAAACAACGGTCACAAGACCACTCAAGAGAAGAACAAAGCAAACCAAGCTCATGGTGGATCACGAAGTCACCATACACTCTGAGCACAAGCAAATGGCCACAAGGCCAGTTCACATGCAGAGTCCTACCAATGGAAACAAGCAGTACAGTGATCACAACATAGCAAGTGTAAGCAGGCAAGTATAAGTATATATATCACAGTACAAGCAAAGTCACGAAGTGAGCAAGTGAGGCAAAGTAGGCACAAGTCCTAAAACAGTACAGAAGCGCTGATGATCACAAGGCTGAAGTGCCTTGGTGAATATATCAGCAGTGTTGGCCCAAATGGCCACGTAAGCAAGACGAAGCTAACCACGCTGCTGCAACTCTCGAGCAAGGAAGTAACGCAGAGCGATGTGCTTCGTTCTGTGCTCCAGTCTGTGCTCCTGACACAAGGCAATGGTAGCCTTGTTGTCTACGTACAGAACTGGAGGAGAACGAGGCGCCTCTCCCAAGTCGGTCAGCAGGTAGGTGAGCCAGTGTAACTCCTGTGCAGCCATGGCTGTCGCGTAGATCTCAGCCTCACAACTAGAGCTGAGAACAGAAGACTAGCGGGTAGACCGCCAAGAAACAGAGCCGGACCCAAGGCTGAAGGTGTAACCCTGAGACGACCGCTGCGTAGCAAGGTCGTCAACCCACAAAGCGTCTGAGTGTCCAGTGAGGACAACTGGACCCCGCCCTCCAAGCACCAGCCCCATGCCCGATGTACTGCACAAGTAACGCAGTACCCTCTTTGCAACATCCCAGTGCACCTTTCGGTGCCTACAAGGAGCCACGTAGCGTGCCAGAAGGCCAAGAGGGTACACAAGGTCATCAGATACATGAGGCAGCCCACTAGCTCTGGATACGGGCCACTCGCCTCTACGGACTCGTCCGAAGGTGTAGCTGAGAGCGAGTGACCGGTAGCCAGAGGAGTGGACTGTGGCGAGGACCAAGTGAAGCCGAAGCGCTGAAGGACCTGCTGCACCATGTGTGACTGGGTCAGGGTGATGGTGCGGCGTGCTCTGTCCCGGGTGATCTGCAAGCCAAGATAGCTGCGCAGCTCACCCAGGTCTGTGCACGTGTGTCTCTTCTGCAGCTCCGACTTCACAAGGGCCAGTGCCTCAGTGTCAGCAGTGGCAAAAGCCAAGTCGTCGACATACACGAGGATGCAGAACGGCGGCAGCGAAGTGTCGGTGCGCAGAAACAGCGACGGGTCAGCAGTCGAAGGAGCAAGCCCAAGTGCCGCAAGTGTCATCCTCAGTATGTCGTGCCACTCACGAGTTGCCTGGCGGAGACCGTAGACTGGCCGTCGGAGGCTCCACTGGGTACCCGCAGGAAACGACCTAGTGAAGCCAGGTGGGCGGCGCAGCCAGATCTCCTCGTGCAGGCTGCCCTGTAGGAAAGCTGCGCTGAAGTCAAGAGAGTGAAGCTCGTAGTCACGCTGAGCGGCAAAGTGCAGCAGCACCCAAAGAGTGGTCATCTTTGGGGTAGGGGAGAAGGTCCCGAAGAAGTCAACTCCATGTCACTGTCTGAAGCCTCGTGCAACGTAACGAGCCTTGAAGACAGGCGGAGAACCCGGCGGCCGCTTCACCCTGAAAATTCACATGCCATCGACTACGTTCGCCCCAGGAGGGGGAACTGCGTCAACGTAGGTGCCTGTGGACTTCCAGGATGCCATCTCTGCGTTCATGGCTGTCTGCCACTGAGAGGAATACTCACCCGCGATCGCCTCAGCGTAAGAGCGCGGGGTCGGGATGTCTGGTGCATCCGGGTCTCCCTCAGGGGCAAGTAGCATGGCCACGAGATGAGGTGCAGCGGCGGCAAGACACTCAAAGTCCTCCTGCTTGTCCTCAAGGACGTCCGTGCCAAGAGCACACTCACCCCCAACGGACGGAGGACAGTCAGACTCAGACGCAGCAACAAGACTAGCGGCATAGTCAAGACGACAAGCAGCAGCAAAGTCAACAAGCTCAGCGACCAAGGCAGACGCAGCAGCAGACTCAAACGAAGGGTCAGTGACAACAGTGGCTAAGAGATGCATAACAGTAGGACTGGTAGCACGAACTAGGTCAGACTCAGGGTCCAGAATGTGCGGAAGAGAGGACGAAAGAGAAGACGGCAGGGGAACACGCTGTAGAACAGAGGAAGGACGAAGTGCCATAGTGTGCGTGCCGGGGACAGGAGGAGGACGCTCACGAGGAACACGGCGACCAGTGCGACCAGCGCGAACAGGCGAGGCAGGACGAGACGCAGGCTCACGACGCTCAGTAAGACCTCCTGTCTGCTCAATGTAAGGAGAGGGAGCAGGCAGTGGGGAGCCTGGCTGTAATGGAATACCAGTAGAAGACGGGAGACTAAGAACCTGGCGAAGCACCGAGCCATGCGGCGGCAGAGACGACGGTGACGGTGGAGCGAAGAACAGACGCGGCTGTGTAGCACCACTAGTACCAGCTCCGCCAGCACCTGTACCTCCAGTACGAGTACCAGTAGCGCCAGGGTCTCCAGCAACTCCAGAAGCTCCATCTCCAGCACCTCCAGCTCCAGGGCCTCCAGCTCCAGAGTCCACAGCACCACCAGCTCCGGCCGCTCCAGTACCTCCAGCTCCCGCGCCTCCAGCCCCAGTGCCTCCAGCCCCAGCAACGCCACTCCGAAGGCGGCAGTGCTGAGTGTACCACTCACGGAGCTGCTGCGGCGAGAGAGTACCTCCAGAACCCCCAGCGCCAGCTCCACCAGTACTAACAGGACCACCAGCCCCGGCAGCTCCAGTACCTCCAGTTCGAGCACCTCCTGAACTAGTAGCACCTCCAGCACCCCAAGTCTCAGCAACTCCAGGCTCCTCACCCGCAGGCTCAGCACCCTCAGGCTCCGCACGCGCAGGCTCCGCACCCCCAGGCTCCACACGCTCGAGCTCAGCACCCCCAGGCTCCACCCACTCAGGCTCAGCACCCCCAGGCTCAGTACCCCCAGGCTCCACACGCTCAGGCTCAGCACCCCCAGGCTCCACCCGCTCAGGCTCAGCACCCCCAGGCTCAGCACCCCCAGGCTCCACACGCTCAGGCTCAGCACCCCCAGGCTCAGCACCCCCGGCAGCACCAGAGTTACCAGTGACCTCGACAGGCTCAACCAAGGAGAGTGGGTCTACCTGAGACACACCTGACGGAGTAGGACCCTGAGGGGGGAGGGGGTCTACCGGAGGGGGACCTGGAGCAAGGAAGAGCGGCGGGGGAGGGGGGGAGGCAGTGCGGTAGGGGAAGAGATGGTAAAAGGGAACCGACTCGTCAAACGTGACGTCCTGAGAGGACAGAACTTGGCGTGAGGTGGGGTGGTAAACCTGCCAGCCAGGCGCGTCAGGGGGAAAACCAAGGAAGACACAGGGAACGGCGCGGGCGGAGAGCTTGTCCACGGTGGTATTGTGGACAAAGGCACGAGAACCCCAGACCCGAAACACCGACGCATCGCCAACCTTCCCCATCCAACGCAGTGTGGGTGAGGTCTCCGGCAAGGAGACACGGGGCCAGAGGTTGAGCTGATGCGCAGCGTAGCGGACCGCAAATGGCCAGAGAAAATGGGGGGCAACCGCATGGATTATGGAGGTACGAGCGACCTCCATGACTAAGCCAATGCGGCGCTCAGCAACCCCATTCTGTTGTGGAGAGGCCGGAAGCGTGAAAGACTGGGTGATGTCCTCCTCCTGACAGAAGCCCCGCAAGAGGTTAGAGGAGAACTCACCACCTGTGTCAGAGTGCAGACACAGGACAGGAAGGTACTGGTTGAACCGCTCGTGAAGCCGGAGACGAACAGCACGGATCCAAGGAATCAAGACACCAGGGACTTCCCCCATGCTGCGCAAGGGGAAGACCGTGGTGTAGCGCGTGTAGTCGTTGACAACCAGCAGAAAATACCGCTCGCGGCCCTGTCCCTGGACGCGGGATGGGCCCCACACGTCCATGTGGAGAGTCTGCAGGGGAGCCTCTGTCGGAGGGAACGAGGAGGAGTGAGGAGCGGCGCGCTGCCGCCCCTCGACGCAAGGAAGACAGGGCGGGGCAGGCGAGCGCAGGAGGGGGGGCAGAGACCTGGGAAGACCAGAGACAAGGAGATGGGAGTGCATGCCACGGAGGCGTGGCAGGGAGGGGTGACCAAGGCGGTGGTGCCATAGGAGAGTCTGGTGCGAGAGGTGGTGGCACAAGCAAGGGGTGGCTACCTGACTCGATGCAGACACCTGACCAGACGCAGCTACCTGAGGAGGCTCCGTGGTCAGTGTGTACAGACTCGACCCAGGCCGACGGGTGAACGTGGCCAGGTGACGGCCAGTCCGGGAGCACGTACAGATCGCCACACGCTCTCCTCCAGGTGTAAAGGTAGCAACCCATGCATCCTGGAGGACGGCGTTGCTCACCAAGTTCGTCGAGAACGAGGGGAGGTGAAGACCTGACAGTGAGCCAGACGGAACCGCCGGACACGGGAGAACAGTGGTGGAAGGAGCAAGAACTGGGCCCCCTGAGGGGTCAGCCAGAGAGACTGCAGCAGGTGCAGGGAGTGGTGTGACTGTGGTACTGTCGCGAAAGAAGCAGCGAGAAGCACCTGAGTCAAGCGTGAAAGTGTGCAAGGCCTCAGCAGGCGCAGTACCAGAGAGAGCAGACTCACTAGCACCTAGAGCAGCAGCCTCTATACCTGGGTCGGGCGGCACACACAGGTAACAGTCACCCTCAGCACTAACAGACAATGCATACATGGCAGAGCAGGTGCGCGCGGGCCTGGTGCGGGTTGTACGGGCTGCGCGTGGACCTGGCACGGTCTGTACGGGCCGCGCGTGGGCCTGGCGCGGGCTGCACAAGCTGCGTGCGGGCCTGGCGCGGGCTATGCGGGCCGCGAGCGGGCCTTGCGCGGGTCGTACGGGCTGCGCGCGGGCCTGGCGCGGGCTGCACAGGCTATGCACGGGCCGCGCGCGGGCTGTAGGGGCGACGCGCGGGTGGCGCGCGGGCTGTACTGGCTACGCGCGGGCTATGCGTGGGCTGTACGGGCTGTGCGCGGTAGGGCAGAGCAGGGCAGCGCGAAAGCGCCGGGCAGGGCAGAAAATTCAGGCAGAAAAAAAAAAGGCTAACTGGTGGGCCCTAAAAAAAAAACGGTCCTTAGAAGGACCTGCTCTATATCATGTCGAGAGAGTTTAGGAGAAGTGTGTTGATTAGGTCTAGGATGGGGTACAAACAAGAGTGTCGAGGTGAAAGCTATACCCCCTAAGGCTAGCCCCTATATAGCCTAGACAACTTAATACACATATATATTTGACATACCCTTCGAGCTTGTACCCGATAAGAGGGTCTCGCTGCGCAAAACCCCTTAAAGCCATAGCCTGCTGGGTGAATCGGAGCGCCTACAGGTGCTCCTTCCAGAGGCAGATCCATCTGGATGAGCACAAAGTACCGCTCTGCATCCCTCATTAACCCTGGGACTACTCCTTCTACCTCTGCCTGTAGAAAGGGTAGGGAGGAGAGAGGGTTGAGGGGAGTTAGGGTTGATGCTTAAGAAATGGGTCGAGAGGATTATGAGGGATTAGAAGAAGTGTGGCGGTAGGTGTTGTGGCCTATAAAAGAGTGCTGTGCCAAGGGGTTGAGAAGGGTGATCGACGAACAAGAGGGGTGGAAGGGGATAAAATGGGAGCTCCTTCAGCTGATTCATTTGAGTGTGCTTTGAGGAACGCTTACAGGATTCTCAGAAATGAGACTAAGTACAACGTTTCTGCGCACCTTCTTTGTGTAGTAGGCGTCTTTGCTGCGTTGGTGCAGATACTCCCTTAGGGTGTCTACAGTGTGGCTCTGATATATGATGTCGTCTATTGATAAATCCGTGATCAGAGCACAATACTTGCAGGAGGGGGTATGTGCAAAAGGAAGGGTACACTCGAGGAGGATTCGGTGCAATGAAGATAGCGCCGTGTTTGGACAAACCAGTGCTAGGAAGAAGAGGAGGAAAAAGGATAATATTGGAATCACCTTGGGAAACATTTACTAGAGAATTCGAAATGGTTTGCATAATTGAGTGAAACAGCAGCACTTACTACTTGACCTTCTTTGTAAGAGCCTCAAAGCTCCACTCCTCCTGTGACAGTGATGGGTCGATGTTCGCCTGAAAGAGGGGGGGAGCAGATAGAGTGAAAGCAGAGCATATGGAGTTAGATACATGACCAGGTTCCTCCTGAACGAGAGCTTCGCAGTATGGCATGCCACCCGACTGCATCGCACCTGCCCACATCTCACCTGACTCCACCACCCTTCACACTGACAACAATGCTATCCATGGTCAGCTGGGCATACTCCAGCATCAGCCCCTCCAGATTGACGAGCTTCACAGTATGGCATGTCACCTCACCACATCGTACCTGACCGCATTACGCCTCACTGCACCGCGCCTCACATTGACAATGTCATCCATGGTCACTTGTGAAGACTCCAACATCAGTCCCTCCAGATTCCCTGTCTCCATCACAGTGTGTAGCCTGATGGATCGTCAACTGATCATACTTGACCGCATCCAACTTGACTCCACCGCACCTGACTGCATTGCACCACACACTACCGCGTCTCAAACTGACAATGTCATCCATGGTCAGCTGTAAAAACTCCCACATCAGCCCCTCATGATTAATGAGCTTCACAGTGTGTAACCTGATGGTATGACACCCAATAGTACCTGACTGCATCACACCGAACCGCATTCCACCACACTCCACCCCCCTCACATTGACAATGTCGTCCATGGCCAGCCCTGCATACTCCAGCATCAGCCCCTCCAGATAGATGAGCTTAACAGTAGGGCATTCCACCTCACTGCACCGCACTTGACCTAATCAAACCTGACACTATCACGCTTCACCACATTGCACCTGACAGCACCACTCCTCACATTGACAATGTCATCCATGGTCAGCTGTGCATACTCTAGCATCAGCCCTTCCATGTCATCGATCTCCAGCGCTCTCCTCCTCTCCGAGTAGAACCGCTCCCTCCGGCTGTTCAGCACCTGGTGGGTGGGGGATGCATTGAAAGAGCATGGATGAAACTTGAGGTTCGGCCTGAGATTGAAACAGAGCTTCGACAGCCATCAGAGCATGGAGGAGTGTGGTGAGTAACGAAACAGTTTCCATCTTTACCCCTTTACAACACACGTCCCACCTGGTCGTATTCGAACAGCTGCTTGCGAATGTCAAAGTAATAGTTCTCCACCTTCCTCCGCGCATCCTCCAACGTAGACTAGACCAGTATCAGCGAACGCCCTATGGGCCGCATCGCATCGCACCGCACCGCACTGCACCACACCCCACCCACCTGGTCGTATTCAAACAGCTGCTTGCGGATGTCAAAGTAGTAATTCTCCACCTTCCTCTGCGCATCCTCCAGCGCTCGGTTCAGAAATGGCGACTCGATGGGCAGATCCTCCACATGAAAGGCCCTCATCAGCCCATCGATCCTCTCTCCCCCGAACACTCTTAGCAAGTTGTCTTCCAGACTGAGGAAGAAGGGCGAGCTCCCTAGGTCCTTCTGGCGCCCGCTGCGACCGCGTAGATGGATGCACGGGGAGAAGGGAGTTAAAATTAGTGGGAACAGGCAGGAAACAGGGGGAGGAGAGCAGCAGTAGTGGGGAGCGGGGCTTGATCGGCAGATGAGGTCGTTTTTGAGGCGCCTAAAAAACGAGAGCAGCAGAAGTGGGGAGCGGGGCTTGATCGGCAGATCCTCCCATGGAAGGCCCTCATCAGCCTGTCAAAGCCCTCGCCCCCAAACACCACACCGCATAGCACCACACTACACCAATCTACAGATCCTCCATGTGAAAGGTTTGCATGAGCCCATCAATCTTCTTGCCCCCCATCAATCAACTTCCAGGGTCTCTTTGCTGACTGCTGCAGGAGGATTGGCGTAGCGGTGAAAGTTTATAATAACGGTGTATAAAACATTCATCAGGGGGGAAGGTTCATGAAGAGGAAGGAGGCGGCGGTGTGGGCGGCCATTACCCGGGTTCTGCACGCTGAGGAGCCTGATGAGGAAAAGAAAAAGAGGGAGGTGCTGACCCGCATGAGGGGATTGGTGGAGGAATTTCTGACAGTGAAGAACATGAATTTCATTAGGGCAAATAGAGTCGTAATAATGAATCTCTGCTTCTCGTCCTCTGTGAATCGCGAATACTCCCTCTCTATCGCCAACCCCACTCGTACGCTCTGTACCAATCATATGAGGGTTGGTACACCCCAAACCAAAAAACCTATCCCTAAATCCTAAACCCTGCACCCTTATGCACTACCTTGCAACCAACCCACCTAGTTTTCCGTTAGCCCACCTGGCTGTCGATACGTCGTGTCGCTCTGTGCCGATCACATGCAGCCCCCCAGCAGCAATCGCTTTCCGCTTTTCCTCCTCTGTGAATCGCGGATACTCCCCCTCCACCGCCTCGAAGGCCGCTCTCAGTTGCTTCACCACAGGGTTGGATGTGGGGCCCTGGACGAGGAGGGAGAGGAGAAACAAGCATGATAATGTGGTTTTAGATGCACCCCCCTACCAGTAGCAATGACTTTCCGCGCGTTGTAAGTTCGTGCGACCTTGTTGTGAAAGGCGCATAACGCATTTTAAGCAGGGGGGTGTACAACAGTTTGCTTTTCTCCTCCTCCCCGCTCGTCCTTGGTTTCCCGCTTCTCAACCGTCCTAGCGGTTTCTACCTTTCCGTTGTAGGCAATTTGAGGGGCTCAATAGCTACCCCATAATTCGACCTTCTTTCCCTTCCGTTCTCCCTGTTGCACGTAGCTGCAGCTGCCGGGGTGCATATTGAGTCGACTTGAACACTATTTCCTCTACCTTCACCCGCCTCGTTCGTTCGCTCTTCCGTTCCACTCGCAGTGAATTGATCGTACAGCTACTGGCCTTGCGTGCTGCTGTTGATAGGATTCACTCTTGTCGATCTCTGGGAATTCTCAAAATAGCACCTTCTTTCGTTCTTTTGTTCGTTCGTTCTTTCCTCGTCTTAGGGGAGTGCACATATAGCTGCTGGCCTCGCCTGCTGCTGTTTTTCGGACACCCGCTCGTCATTGGTCTGATCGCCGCGATCGCGGCCCTCGTCTTCTTCTGCTGCCTGTGCCGAAACCGCAAGATCGCGGAGGCGAAATACGCCGCCAATGCCCCGCCTGCGGCCACGGGGGCAGCTTACCCACCACCTGGAGTCTATCCACCAGCAACGAATGTGTAATATCGTGCTAATATCGTAATGATATAATACTTCAGCTATTCAGGAGGTCTCTGGTGGAGAACCTCTAGAATAAAGAGGCTAATACGTCAACTATTTATGGGCCATTTTAATTATTTTTTTCCTCAGGATTTGTTAGCTTAGGGCTTGAAGGAAGCTAGGCAAATACCTTCTATTCAGGTTCGTGAACTATTTCTACAGATTTTCCATGGATATTACTTTATTTTTTATTTTTTAAAGCCAATGCCAAACATTCATTTAGCAAGAAACGTATTTACGCACTACGTATTTGCGTACTACTAATGATACTGCTTTTCAGGAGGGAGAACCTTTACAATAAAGAGGCAAACTGAGAGCCTATCCTTGAAATTTTGAGAGATAACGTTTACGGTACAACAAGTGTTGCTTTGCTTCTTGCCTCCAAGTTTGTTTGTTTGTTTGTTTGTTTGTTCAGAGTGTCTCCTAGTTAATTCTATGAAGTGCATATGTAACTGGTTTGTTATTTCTGTTGGAAGTTCCTATTTGGCTGCATAATTTTCAGTGTGAGACAGTGTTTCATTACAGATGCGTGATAGATATTGTTGTCAAACTCATATGCTATAGTCTATCTAGGCTGTAGTGGGGTAGACACTATAGGGTACAACACTTCTAGGTTTCCTACACCCACCTCTTTCCTTAGTCATTCATTCCTCTTTCTTCACATGGTATAGAGCGGGTTCCCTAGTGGGACCGTTTCTTCCTAATGGCCCACCATTAAAACTTTTTTTTTCCTAACCTGCCCGAAGCGCGCTTCGCGCTCTGACCTGCCCTACCCTTTCGCGGCCCCTTAGCGGCCTGCCCTGCTCTTGAGGCCCGTCGCGGCCCCCCTTTGCGGCCCCTTCGCGGCCCCTTCACGGCCCCTTACCGGCCCCTTCGTGGCCCCTTAGCGGCCCCCCTTCGCGGCCCCTTAGCGGCCCCTTCGCGGCCCCTTCGCGGCCCCTTAGCGGCCTCTTCGCGGCCCCTTCGCGGCCCCTTCGCGGCCCCTTAGCGGCCCCTTCGCGGCCCCTTCGCGGCCCCTTAGCGGCCCCTTCACGGCCCCTTCGCGGCCCCTTAGCGGCCCCTTCGCGGCCCCTTCGCGGCCCCTTAGCGGCCCCTTCGCGGCCCCTTAGCGGCCCCTTCGCGGCCCCTTCGCGGCCCTTCGCGGCCCCTTAGCGACCCCCTTCGCGGCCCCTTCGCGGCCCCGCCCCGCTGCCCGTAGCGACCCCGCCCCGTCGCCAGTCGCGGCCCCGCCCCGTCGCCACCCGGGTGTCGCCCCTGCCTCGTCGCGACGCCTCAGCGGGACCCGCGCGTCGCCCCCGCCTCGTCGCGACGCCCCTGCGGGACCCGCGAGGCGCGGCTCCTGCGCGTCGCGACGCCCCCAACGGGACCCGGGCGTCGCCCCCGCTCGTCGCGACACCCCTGCGGGACCCGCGCGGCGTCGCCCCTGCCCGCCGCGGCGCCCTGCCCTAACCCGCGCCCGACCTTCGGACGGCCGCCCCTGCCCCCCCCCCCTGCAGCAGCCGCCCCTGGCCCCTGGAGCAGCCGCCCCTACAGCAGCCGCCCCTGACCCTTGGAGCAGCCGCCCCTGCAGCAGCCGCCCCTGGCCACTGGAGCAGCCGCCCCTGCAGCAGCCGCCCCTGGCCCCTGGAGCAGCCGCCCCTGGCCCCTGGGGCAGCCGCCCCTGCAGCAGCCGCCCCTGGCCCCTGGAGCAGCCGCCCCTGCAGCAGCCGCCCCTGGCCCCTGGAGCAGCCGCCCCTGCAGCAGCCGCCCCTGGCCCCTGGAGCAGCCGCCCCTGCAGCAGCCGCCCCTGGCCCCTAGAGCAGCCGCCCCTGCAGCAGCCGCCCCTGGCCCCTGGAGCAGCCGCCCCTGGCCCCTGGAGCAGCCGCCCCTGGAGCATCCGCCCCTGCAGCTGCCGCGGAGCCCTCGCCCTGCAGTGGTAGCGGCCTCGCCGTTGCCGCCGTCGTACGCCTGCCCTTCTCGCCACTGGTGAGCACTGCCCTGCCCGTACTGCTGTTACTGCTGCTCTTGCTGCCACTGCTCTTTCTACTGCTACTGCTGCTCCTGGCGTGGCCAGATGCAGCTCCAGCGCCGTCCGCGTGAGTCCCTCACGCCCCAACAGCTTCGTGAGTGGTACACTAGTTGGGGTTGTAGGGGTGGCCGCGCTGCTACTACTGCTACTACTGCTACTGCTGCTACTGCTACTACTGCGGCTACTACTGCTACTGCTACTACTGCTGCTACTGCTGCTACTGCGGCTACTACTGCCACTGCTGCTCCTGGCCGTGGCCAGATGCAGCTCCAGCGACGTCCGTGTGAGTCCCTCACGCCCCAGCAGCTTCGTGAGTGGTACGCTAGTTGGGGTTGTCCGGGTGGCCGTAGTGGGAGTCGTCCTGGAGTGAGTAGTTCGGGAGCTTCTTGTAGTGGCCAGGTGCAGCTGCAGTGTCGTCCGCGCGCGGTCCTTTTGCCCCAGCAGCTTCGTGAGTGGTACGCTCAGCGTGGAGGGTCACGGAGTACTGCTCGCTGCCCGTACGTCATTCGCACTGGTGCTAGGACTCGTCAGCCTTGCGGGACGTTTGGTCACACAGAGTCCCGCTGCTTCGCCCGTCTGAGCGACGCCTGGCGTACAGAGTTTGGCGACGCGGCTGAGCTCCCCGACTGGGTGGAGCTGCTTGGGCGTGCCCAGTGAGGACCACTGGACTCTGCCCTCCAAGCACAAGCCCCATGATCAAGCCAATGCGACGCTCAGCAATCCCATTCTGCTGAGGAGAGGCCGGAAGCGTGAACGTCTGGCGGATGCCCTCGTCTCGACAGAACCCCGCAAGGAGGTCAGAGGAGAACTCACCGCCCCTGTCAGAGTGCAGACGCAGGACTGGGAAGTCCTGCTCAATCCACTCGTGCAGCTGGAGACGAGTAGCACGGATCCAGGAGATCAGGAGATCGCTGACGTCCGCCTTGCGCCGCAAGGGGAAGACAGAGGTGTAGCATGTGTGAAGAAATGAGGAATGAATTGACTAAGGGAAAGTTGGGTACAAAAGCAAACCCTAGAAAACTGTACCCCATATGTGCTACCCCACTATAGCCTACAGTAGCTATGTCATATAAATCTGACACACCCCCATAGGCAAAGTGGGGGAGAACAAGGGGTCACAAGACCAGTCAAGCAAAGCAAAGCAAGCTCAGGGTGGATCACAAAGTCACCACACATTCCGAGCACAAGTTCAAGGCCATAAGGCCAGTTCACGTGCAGGATTACATATATATATAAGGCTAGACAAGCAAGAGCAGGTGTATATATATATGCAACAGTACAAACAAGGTCAAGGGGTGAGCAAGTGAGGCAAGGTAGGCACAAGACCCAGCTGAGTACAGAAGCGCTGATGATCACAAGGCGCAAGTGCCTTGGTGAAGATATCAGCAGTGTTGGCCTCAGAGGCCACGTACGCAAGCCGCAGCTGACCACGCTGCTGTAGCTCACGAGCAAGGAAGTAGCGGAGAGCAATGTGCTTCGTTCTGTGCTCCAGTCTCTGCTCTCGACACAAGGCCAGCATGGCCTTGTTGTCTACGTACAGCACTGGAGGAGAACGAGGCGGCTCTCCGAGGTCAGTCAGCAGGTAGGTGAGCCAGCGAAGCTCCTGTGCAGCCATGGCCCCGGCGTAGATCTCAGCCTCACAACTCTCGAAAGAAGGAGCGGGAAGCACCCGAGTCAAGAGTGAAGGTGTGTAAGGCCTGAGACGACGTGGGACCTGAGAGAGCAGACTCACCAGCACCTGGGGCAGCAGACGCACTAGCACCTAGAGCAGCAGCCTCACCAGCACCTAGAGCAGCAGCCTCAATGCCCGGGGCAGGCGGAACACACAGGTAACAGTCACCCTCATCACTAGTAGGCAATGCATACATGGCAGTGAGGATAGCATCATAGTCAAGAGTATAGATATCTACCCGCACCCGAAGCAGCTCCACCCAGTCGGGGAGCTCAGCCGCGTCGCCAAACTCCGTACGCCAGGCGTCGCTCAGACGGGTGAAGCAGCGGGACTCTGCGTGACCCAACGTCCCGCAAGGCTGACCAGTACGAGCACCAGTGCGAATGACGTACGGACAGCGAGCAGTACCCCGTGACCCGTCACGCTGAGCGTACCACTCACGAAGCTGCTGGGGCGAAAGGACTGCTCGCGGACGACGCTGAAGCTGCACCTGGCCACTACAAGCAGCTGCCGAACTACTCACTCCAGGACGACTCCCACTACGGCCACCCCGACAACCCCAACTAGCGTACCACGCACGAAGCTGTTGGGGGGTGAGGGACTCACGCGGGCTACGCTGGAGCTGCATCTGGCCACGCCAGGAGCAGCAGTAGCAGTAGAAAGAGCAGCAGCAGTAAGAGCAGCAGTAACAGCAGTACGGGCAGGGCAGTGCTCACCAGTGGCGAGAAGGGCAGGCGTACGACGGCGGCAACGGCGAGGCCGCTACCACTGTAGAGCGAGAGCTCCGCGGCAGCTGCAGGGGTGGCTGCTCCAGGGGCGGCAGTTGTAGGGGCGACTGCTCCAGAGGCGGCTGCTCCAGGGGCGGCTGCTGCAGTGGCGGCTGCTCCGGGGGTGGCTGCTGCAGTGGCGGCTGCTCCAGGGGCGGCTGCTGCAGTGGCGGCTGCTCCAGGGGCGGCTGCTGCAGTGGCGGCTGCTCCAGGGGCGGCTGCTGCAGTGGCGGCTGCTCCAGGGGCGGCTCGGCTGCTGGGCGACTCGGCAGCTCAGCTGCTGGGCGGCTCGGCGGCTCGGCTGCTCGCTAGGGGCGGCGACGGGGCCGGGTAGGGGCAGCGACGGGGCCGCTAGGGGCGGGGAGCGGCGACGGGGCCGCTAGGGGCGGCGACGGGGCCGCGTAGGGGCGGCTACGAGGCTGCGTAGGGGCGGCGACGGGGCCGCGTAGGGAGGGAAGCGGCGACGGGGCCGCTAGGGGCGGCGACGGGGCCGCGTAGGGGCGGCTACAAGGCCGCGTAGGGGCGGCGACGGGGCCGCGTAGGGAGGGAGGCGG
The DNA here is from genome assembly GCA_947471745.1 of Closterium sp. Naga37s-1. NCBI lineage: Eukaryota > Viridiplantae > Streptophyta > Zygnematophyceae > Desmidiales > Closteriaceae > Closterium > Closterium sp. Naga37s-1. Next base: position 114,725 of record CANJKZ010000022.1, on the reverse strand, counting down.
CTACGGGGCCGCTAGGGGCGGCGACGGGGCCGCGTAGGGGCGGCGACAGGGCCGCGTAGGGAGGGAGGAGGCGACGGGGCCGTTAGGGGCGGCGACGGGGCCGCGTAGGGGCGGCGACGGGGCCGCTAGGGGCGGCGACGGGGCCGCGTAGGGGCGGCGACGGGGCCGCGTAGGGAGGGGAGCGGCGACGGGGCCGCTAGGGGCGGCGACGGGGCCGCGTAAGGGCGGCGACGGGGCCGCGTAGGGGCGGCTACGGGGCCGCGTAGGGAGGGGAGCGGCGACGGGGCCGCTAGGGGCGGCGACGGGGCCGCGTGGGGCGGCAACGCGGCCGCGTAGGGGCGGCGACGGGGCCGCGTAGGGGCGGCGACGGGGCCGCGTAGGGAGGGGAGTGGCTATGGGGCCGCTAGGGGCGGCGACGGGGCCGCGTAGGGGCGGCGACGGGGCCGCTAGGGGCGGCGACGGGGCCGCGTAGGGGCGGCAACGGGGCCGCGTAGGGAGGGAGGCGGCAACGGGGCCGCTAAGGGCGGCGACAGGGCCGCTAGGGGCGGCTACGGGGCCGCGTAGGGGCGGCAATGGGGCCGCTAGGGGCCGCAAGGGGCCTGGAAGGGCGGCAACGGGGCCGCTAGGGGCGGCGACGGGGCCGCTAAGGGTGGCGCGAGGGGCCGTGAGAGGGGCCTCTAAGAGAGCTCGACAGAAGGGCGGCCCACAAGGCGCGCCTCGGGCAGGAGCGACTGTCGCTCCGGTCAGAAAAAAAAAAAAGGTTTCAGTGGTGGGCCCAAGGAAGCGTTCCCACTAGGGAACCTGCTCTATACCATGAGAAGAAATGAGGAATGAATTGACTAAGGGAATGTTGGGTACAAAAGCAAACCCTAGAAAACTGTACCCCATATGTGCTACCCCACTATAGCCTACAGTAGCTATGTCATATAAATCTGACAGCATGTGTAGTCGTCAACAACCAGCAGGAAGTAGTGCTCGCGGTCCGTTCCACCGATGGGGGCCGGGCCCCACACATCTATGTGGAGAGTCTGCAGAGGAGCAGTGGTCGGAGGAAACTCGGAGGAGTGAGGAGCGGCGCGCTGCCACCCCTCGACGCAAGGAAGGCAAGCGAGCGCGGCAGGGGGGGCAGGGTGCTATGGAGGCCAGAGACAAGGAGACGGGAGTGCATGCTGCGTAGACGCGGCAGGGAGGGGTGACCAAGACGGTGGTGCCAGCGCTGAGTCTCGTGCGTGAGTAATCTGCACGAGCAAGACGCAGCTAACTGTCCCGACGCAGACGCCCGACTCGACGCGGCCACCTGACCTGACTCGGCCACCTGTGCAAACGCAGTGGTTAGTGTATACAGACTAGACCCAGGCTGTCGAGTGAACGTAGCCAGGTGACGGCCAGTCCGGGAGCACGTACAGATCGTCACGCGCTGCCCTCCAGGAATAAAGGTATCAACCCAGACATCCTAAATGGCAGCGTTGCTCACCAAGTTCGTTGAGAACGTGGGGAGGTGGAGACCTGGATAGCCGGATGGGACTGCTCGATAAGGGGGACCGTGGAGGCTCTCGCAACTACTGGGCCCCCAGAGGGGTCAGCCAGTGAGACTGGGACAGGTGCTGTGAGTGGTGTGACTGTGGTGTAATCACGAAAGAAGCAACGTGACGCGCCTGAGTCAAGCGTGAAAGTGTGCAAGACCTCAGCTGAGGCAGGACCTGTGGCAGTAGACGCACTAGCACCTAGAGCATCGGCAGACTCACGGGCACCTAGAGCTGCAGCAGACTCACTAGTACCTGGAGCGGCAGCAGACTCACTAGCACCTGGGGCGGCAGCAGACTCACTAGAACCGAGAGCAGGAACCTCTACACAGCCAGGGTCGCATCGTTGAGAAGCACAGTCACGACGTCGCTTAGGCCTCAGAAAATCAAATCCTCCACCACCAGGCCTGCCTCGCTGAACAACCCACTCACGGAGCTGCTGAGGGGTGGGGTCGTCCAGGAGAGGCAGTGCCCGCTGCTGTCCACCCCTGGCCACAGCAACTGCCGCGATAGTGGCCATGACAGACAGCGACGGTTAGGAGTAGGTCCAGCACCTCCAGCTCCTCTAGCACCAGCTGCACCTCCAGCACTCCCTGCAGCACCTCCACCAGCAGCAGTAGTAGTACGAGTAGCAGCAGCAATAGTAGTTTTTTTTTTTTTTTTTTAGGGTTTAGGGTTGCGTGCGGGCTGCAGAGGCAGCGCCCACAAACTACAAAAGGACGCGCAGCTCGGCAGGGCAGCTCGCGGGCTGCAGGGGGCAGCGCCCACAGGCTGCAGGGGTGACGCCCGGCTCGGCAGGGCGGCGCGCGGGCTGTAGGGGCAGCGCGTGGCTCGGCAGGGTGGCGCCCAGGCTGCAGGGGCGACGCTCGGCTCGGCAGGGCGGCGCGCGGGCAGCAGGGGCAGTGCCCACGGGCTGCAGGGGCGACGCGCGGCTCGGCAGGGCGGCGTACGGGCTATAGGGGCGGTGCGCGGCTCGGCAGGGCGGCGCCCAGGCTGCAGGGGCGACGCTCGGCTCGACAGGGCGGTGCACGGGCAGCAGGGGCAGTGTCCACGGGCTGCAGGGGCGATGTGCGGCTCGGCAGGGCGGCGTACGGGCTGCAGGGGCAGCGCCCACGGGCTGCAGGGGCAACGCGCAGCTCGGCAGGGCGGCGCGCGGGCTGAAGGGGCAGCGCCCACGGACTGCAGGGGCGATGCGCGGCTCGGCAGGGTGGCGCGCGGGCTGCAGAGGCAGCGCCCACGGGCTGCAGGGGCGAACGTGCGGGCTGCAGGGGCAGCACGCGGGCCACAGGGGCAGGCACGGCTGCAGGGGCAGCACGGTCGCAGGGGCAAGCACGGCTGCAGGGGCAGCACGGTCGCAGGGGCGAGCACGGCTGCAGGGGCAGCGCGGTCGCAAGGGCAACGCGCAGGCTGCAAGGGCAGCGCGGCTGCAGGAGCAGCGTAGGAAGAAAAACATTTACGCGTAGGGCAGGGCGGAACGTTCGGTGTGCCCTAGGAACGATTCTGCTCTAATATCATGTTAGAATAAGCAGGCAGGAATGATTGTATTGAGAAGGAAGGGCAGTACAAGTAGTCCTAACCCTAGAGTATTGTACCCCTTGTAGGCTAACCCACTATAGCCTAGAGATAACACAAACATACAGTTTGACAATTTTTTTGTAGGGTAGACGAGTGAGTGGCCACAAAAGAGCAAGTAGCGGAGAAAGAAGGGAAAGCACAAGCAATTCGCAAATCTACCCTATCGTTTGCAAGAGAAAAGAAAGCAATGGCAGATCGCTGGTCAACCTGTGATGCGGCACTAGCTGTCCAGAATAGACGTAGGTGCTCTATAAGGGGGAAACATACTGTTAGCAACTCATTCCAAGATACGATACTGGTACCTATAATCCTTCTTAGAAACTTATGGAGCGTATTTTATCAGTCATGTACTTAAGTCTTGCTTTTAGTATTGAAAAGAATCACGAGAGTGTTGGACTGCAAGGAATCGCACATTATCAGTGTCGACCAGTAACGAAGCGCCACCCACCCTTAGGGCGTGTAAAATCGCCGCACCCAAAATTTCGGCCACTAGCCAAATGGCCGAATTGGCGAAAGTAATCCGTTTGCGAGAATCAAGAAGATGCTCGCGACCGTCGTTTATTTCGCCAATAAAAACGAAATTGATGGCCGTTTTGAAAGTCGACTCGTATCCGACACAATGTCGACTCCAATTCGGCTAAGTAGTCGACACCTTGAGCGACTATCACGTACGACGTCGCACGGTCTCGCAGAACGACTGAAAAGTTTTATCCTGTCCAATCAGAGTTTTCGCCGTCAAATGTGCGACCCCGTCGCACATACGTTCCTACTGTAGCAACTGCAAATTTTACAACTTTTGAAACCGGCCTGGAATTCGGCCCTCAAACCGGTAAAGTTTGCAAAACTGCAAATAGTGGCTGTAAATGTGACGACACGAAGTCGACCAATCCGTCGACTTTCGCGAGTGAAATGTCGACCACATGGTCGACGTAAAACCGGCCAAAAGCAGATTTCGCATATTTGCGGGGATTTTACACGCCCTTATCACTATCCTCTACTCTTCGAAGGAACTCTTGACCGTTCTCTATCACTAACCGCACCCTATCACTGCTTAAATCACTGAACCGCAGGCGATCGAGAACATAACCCAATATACCAATAACACATATCGCCGACGGAAATGGACTCGATGCACTCACCCAGCCAGCCTAGCCCATTCACATCAGCAGCACTAGCCTGACTGTGGGAACGCATCGCAAATCCAATATGCTCCCGCTCAGTACGCGCAGAGCCAGCACTGCCGACCACGGTGGTGACCACCCGCGCGAGGCTGGCTGGGGGAGTTCCTACAGCAGCTTCCTCACAGCAACCCCGTTCCGCCTGAACATCCGCCTGCCGTGTCGCTCTCACTCGCAAGCAACGTGCATCGTTACGAGACTCTCGCGTACAGTGCTGGGTGATGGGCGAATAGTACAAATGCCTCATTTCTACGACTACTGCTCATTCGTTATCCATCAGCCTCCAAACTATCTGTCACGTTCACGGTGAGTTAACTCGTAGATTGACTCCCTCCACACCTACTACTATAGTACCAGCTAGTACTGTAGCTCGTTCTCATGGTGACGACTACTATAACGGGTGATGACTTCGAAAGGTGTGCTCTCTCGGGTAAGAAACCCGCCCTCGTCTTCTTTCGCCCTCCCGGGAGCTCCGAATCGCTCGTTCCCCTCATCACTGCTCTCTCCTCGAAATTTCTGTTAAGGGCCTACTTTTACACGATGGACGTCCATCGGAGCAGCCACCTTAACGTTCCCACGTTTGAGAAGGAGGATTTCCAGAACGCGCCGGTTGTGAAGATCTACAGCGATGGAAGCGTGGTTGAGACGTTCCGTAACCTCGACAGCCGGGAGGCCCTGCAAGAAGCCCTCGAAAGCGCTAAGAAATGCCTCGATGATATCGCGCCGCCGCCGTTTGAGTGAGGCGCTACCCGTTCAGCTGTCTTGGTCAGTTCGTGAGATGGACTGTGTTTGCACTATAATGAAATTGAGTTCGAGTTTCAGGGATCAGTTAGGGTTTGCGGTCACTGTATGCTGATAAATTGTGCAAATTATAGATTGAAGGCTGAGGTAGCATGTGAAGCGTGTATTAGTTCCTGCTGCACTTGTGGAGCGGATGGAAACTCACACACTAGGCTCTGCGTTGCGTATACACCCGAAAAAAACGATTGAAGCTCTTTAATAGGAAATCAGCTGAGTGCTTGTGTTGTGATCCTATAGGATCGTCATGATTGATGGCATTGCACGAAGGAGAGCGAAGCAGTTGATAGGGGGATGAGGCGAATGCAGCACTGACAAAAGCCGAGACGGAGAGATGAGATGGCCCCTCCCTCCGTGCCCTTCCCCTTCCCTCCCCCCTCTGCCCTGCTCTCTACCCCGTGCTTCAGGCAACGGAGGCAGAGGGCATACCGTAGTGTTCTTTGCCAAGCTGGAGTGTTCAATGATTGGCAGGATTGTGCATTCCAGCGACATGCGGCATGGTGCTGAGGCCGCGTGACCTGCCGCCCATCACTGGAGGCATGTGGGGCATCATTGCTGTGGCATGGCTGGATGAACGGATTGCCCATTAGCAAGGCTGGTCGTTTTTTAGGCGCCTCAAAAACGACCTCAGTGCACGTAGGTATGTCATCATGCTATGGCATGGCTGGATGAATGAACGGATTGCCCATTAGCAAGGCTGGTGCGGCCTTCTGAGGGTCCAAGGACTTTGCACAGAGGTAAGCCCTTTGTGCGCTCCACTCTGAGAGAGACAGGTCTCAGAAGTATAGTCGAAGGGTTCTCCAGAGTGGTCAGGGTTAACAGACTTTTTTTCCGCTCTTTTCTTCCCTCTCCCCTTCACCTCCTTCTCGCCCCCACCAGCATCTGTGCCACATTCTCCCATCCCCCTCCTCTCCCTCTCCCTCTCCCTCTCCCTTCCCTCTCCCTCTCCCTTCCCTCTTCCTCTCCCTCTCCCTCCCCCCCTTACCAGGATCTGTATCTCATTCTCACAGAGCCCGAGGCGAACATGATTCGGCAACACAAACCTCCCTCTCTCACACACTTCGACCTAAAAATCCAGGAGGTGCTGCCATCCAGGAGGTGCTGCTATCCAGGAGGTGCTGCTATCCAGGAGGTGCTGCTATCCAGGAGGTGCTGCTATCCAGGAGGTGCTGCTATCCAGGAGGTGCTGCTATCCAGGAGGTGCTGCTATCCAGGAGGTGCTGCCATCCCTGCTGTGGTGTGGCATGCGGTGTGGCATGCGCTGCTGAGGCATGTGGTGCTGAGGTGTGGCATTCGGTGCTGAGGTGTGCCATGCGTGCTGAGGTGTGGCATGCGTTGATGTGGTGTGGCATGCATTATGGTCGGTGAGGTGTGTTGGTGAGCGTGCTACGGGTCTCACCAGCCAGGCCTGCTGATGCACGGCTTTCTTATTTTGTGCGTTGTTCAGTTGACTTCAAAACACTTTCTCTGTTTTTTCCGGGCTGTCCTGTTTGGTATGGTGTTCAGTTGACTTCTATCTGGCATTGCCGGGCTTTTGGGTTTCTACGCAAAGGCATTTGCATTCGCCTGCTTGTCATCCATAGTGCGGTTGTGCTAAAGAAGGTGTTTATTTTCCTGTGTGCGCGTGTGGATGTGTATGTGTATGTATCTATGGATTGCAGATCAACCACACAATGGACAAAAATTGGTGCGAGAAGGTTGCACACGGTGAGTCAGATTAAGCGAGACTGGGTGAGACTGGGTGAGACTGGGTGAGACTGGGTGAGACTGGGTGAGAGATGACACGCTGTTGGGATGTCTCAGTGTGAGTTTGCATACGGTGAGTGAGACTTGAGTGAGAGGACGGATGGGAAGGGGGTATTGGACGGGGAGGGCTGTACAGTGAGTGGTTCTTCATTGTCAGCTGGGATTTGCATGCCTGCATGCCTGCATGCATGCACTCAAATGAGAATTGAAGCTCCACTACTCCATGCCTGCCTTCTCAAATGAGATTTGGAGCGCCCTTCTGCCAAGACAATTGTTGGAGCGGGGTGGTGGGAGGCCATCAGCTTCCATGCACCAGAGAGAACACTAGCAACATCTCAACCCCCAATCCTCACCTTCCCCATCGCCTCGCATCCCCGTGCATGCTCCTTCCCGTGGCGCCATGGCAGGTGTTGGAGCGGGGTGCTGGGGGGCATCAGCTTCCATGCGCAGAGAGGAAAGGGGAGAAATGTGTGGAGGATCAAAGAGGTGTGTTGCACGCCCGATCAAGAGGTGTGCTGCCTGGGTGCTGGCTGAAATTTGGGATCTTCTCTGAAACGTTTTGGCAATTTGGTGTGCGTATGCCTGAATATTACTACCCGGATAATTGCTGGTGACGTCAACTTCCATCCTGTCCTTTATTTTCAACCTCTGTGTCCTTGCCTCCTTTCCTGTTTTCCTTGGCACGACAATAGCCCACGCGCACTCGCAACAGCCAACTCCCTCACTGACCCCATCAAGTGGCCCGCCCGGCTGTTCACACTCGCCTCGCCTCCCCACGCATTCTTCCTTCTTCCTTCCACGCCTTCCATTCCCATTAATGCCCACCGCCCTCCCTTCCCAGAAACGGCTTCTAATCACTGACCGTTCCATCGAATGCAACCCCTTCCAAGCCCGGTCCCTTCCCTTCCTTTCCCCTCCCTCCACGCCCATCCTCTTCCCTTCCTTTCCCCTCCCTCCACGCCCATCCTCTTCCCTTCCTTTCCCCTCCCTCCACGCCCATCCTCTTCCCTTCCTTTCCCCTCCCTCCACGCCCATCCTCTTCCCTTCCTTTCCCCTCCCTCCACGCCCATCCTCTTCCCTTCCTTTCCCCTCCCTCCACGCCCATCCTCTTCCCTTCCTTTCCCCTCCCTCCACGCCCGTTCCCTTCCGTTCCCTTCCCTTCTTCCCAAGTCCCCTCCCAACCCCCTCCAATCGTTACATTCACTTCCATTCGCTTCCCTTGTTGACACTACCCAAACCAGGGCGACAACTCGTCATGACGACCTTTCCCTTGCCTCCCCTGCCATTCCCTCCCCTCCCCCGCCCCCTCCAATCGTTACATTCACTTCCATTCGCTTCCCTTGTTGACACTACCCAAACCAGGGCGACAACTCGTCATGACGACCTTTCCCTTGCCTCCCCTGCCATTCCCTCCCCTCCCCCACCCCCTCCAATCGTTACATTCACTTCCATTCGCTTCCCTTGTTGACACTACCCAAACCAGGGCGACAACTCGTCATGACGACCTTTCCCTTGCCTCCCCTGCCATTCCCTCCCCTCCCCCGCCCCCTCCAATCGTTACATTCACTTCCATTCGCTTCCCTTGTTGACACTACCCAAACCAGGGCGACAACTCGTCATGACGACCTTTCCCTTGCCTCCCCTGCCATTCCCTCCCCTCCCCCGCCCCCTCCAATCGTTACATTCACTTCCATTCGCTTCCCTTGTTGACACTACCCAAACCAGGGCGACAACTCGTCATGACGACCTTTCCCTTGCCTCCCCTGCCATTCCCTCCCCTCCCCCACCCCCTCCAATCGTTACATTCACTTCCATTCCATTCGCTTCCCTTGTTGTCACTTCCCAAGCCAGCGCGAGAACAACTCGTCATGACGACCTTTCCCCTGCCTCCCCTGCCATTCCCTCCCCTTCCAACCCCATCCGCCCGCCTTCCCGCCCTCCCCCACCCCCGATATTTTCCCTTTCTCTCCCATTTTGTGGCCTTATAGCCAGCGCCACTCCGCTGATGCGAGCATGGAAGAGGGAGGGTGGGGGATACGCGTGCATCATGGTGCAAGATTGGAATCTAGGTTAGCTGCTAGGCTTCCTACACCAGGTAAGTCGTCCCAGTGCATCCCCCTCATTCCCCACGTTCCCATCCTGCCCTTGCTTTCTTGTCATTCCCATCCTGCGCTTCCTTTCGTGACCTTCCCTTCTTGCCCGTCCCTTCCTCCCCTTCCTCCCCCTTCCCGTCCCTTCCCTGGTTTATTTCCTATCTGTTATCTTCCCCTCTATTCCCATCCCTTCTCATTCCTTCGCCTCCTTCCTCCTTTCTTCCTCCCTCTTCCCTACCTCCCGTTCTCGCCTCCACGCCTCTCCATCTCTCCTCCCTGCCTCCCCAGCTTCCAATCATGCCTTCCCATCTCCTCTCCTGTCGATCCATCCCCTTCCTGGCGCCCCATCTTCCTAGCCTGCCTCCACAAGTCCCTTTCTTGCCTTTCGATCTCCTGGTCCTGCCTCCGCAGTCGCCCCTTCCTGCTTTCCCAACTCCCCATCCCTCCTCACTTCGTTTCCGCTTTAAACAGGACAGGACAGTGCCGGGCTCAGGCGAGCAAGGCATCGTACAGGAAGCAGCAGCAGGCACAAAAGAGTCTTGTGGAGCAAAGGCAACAGCAAGAGTAGGCAACAGCGCACGTAGTCGCTGCGACAGCAACAACGCACGCACGCGCACTCGCAGCACCCAAACTTTTGAGGATTCTTAAAAGCGATTCTGTCATGAGGCACCGGGTTTATTTTTGAGGCGCCTCAAAAAGCACCCAAACTTTTGAGGATTCTTACAAGTGATTCTGTCATGAGGCACCGGGTCTATTTTTGAGGCGCCTCAAAACTGAGGCGATTTTTGAGGCGCCACAAAAAGCACCCAAACTTTTGAGGATTCTTAAAAGTGGTTCTGTCATGAGGCACCGGGCCTGCGAACAGAATCACTCCGGCATCGCCCGCCGGACTCATCACGAGCCCCTCCCGACCTCTCACACACTCGCCTCGCGTGCACCCCCACACACCCTTCCTCCTCGCCACATGCCTTCCATCCCCAGAACGGTATCAATCCTCAACACCCTCACTTCCTTGAAACGGCTTCGAATCACTGTCCATCCCATAAACTACCATCTCTTCCATACCCGTTCCCTCGCCTTCCCACCCTCCCCGCTTCCATTCCCGTCCCTTCTCTTTCCCCCACAACCCCTCATACGGTATGCTAGCATGCCAAGGGCTCAGTGGGTAAGTCTTCTACCGTATGTCTGGATCTGCTAACTCCATTAAATAGGCAGTGCTAGGGGTCGGATCTGGGTGGGCAGGTTAAGGGTGGGTCGGGTTAGATTTGGGGTCGGATAATGGTGGGAGGGATTGTAGTGTGCACCTAAAATTGGTGAACACATTTCTCAACAAATTTTAATTTTGATGTTTGACTAGGCCTAGTCCTCACATGAATGTAAGACTTCAGGTGATTTGTACATAGTTTAGGGATCACCAAAGTAAGCAGAATCATTATTGGTGGTCTCACAATGAAGAGCTCAGGAGGGTTTGTCAAGTGATTATGCAAAGCTTGGGTTATGGTGTGTGTTGTTCCTAGCTGTCCATTCAACTGGAACTTAAATGCAAACTTTACATGGTAAACTCTTTCTCCAGCTTATATGGCACATTCAATCTGCACATATCGTGACCGCAAACCTAACCTTCACGAACTGGCACCGACAGCCAAGTACGCCCACACTGGAAGCGCGACACACGAACTTTTATTTTCAGGCGAAAGCCTTGAGGGCTTCCTCCAGGGTCGACTTGGTCACAAAGCCCTTGAACGTCTGAAGCGCACTCCCATCCTTGTAAATCTTCACAACAGGCACATCTCGGACGCCCTCAGATCTGGTCGTCTGGGGGTTGTCGTCGATATCCATCTTGAAGACATCGACCTTTCCTGAATATTCCCACTTGAGCTGGTCAATGGAGGGAGCGACCGCTTGGGAAGGGCCGGACCATGACGCGTAGAAGAAGACGAGGGCAGGAAGCCCACCGTCCCGAACAGAGTTCGAGAAAGTGGAATCCGTCACAGTCTCCGCCATTGAAATCAGCTACTAGCGCGTACTAGGTGCGGAGGGAGACTAAGACTCGGAGTAAACCCACTGTGAACGTGGCGGAAGCCGACGTTTACCAAATGAATCGTATAAAATGTGGCACTTCGCCTTTACCCAAGCTCTTGCGGCTCTGATCCGTGTTGCAAACGAGCGCGAGGCCTTGACAGTGCAACCTGACGGAGCGAGGATGAGGGGAGGGACGTGGAGGCAAATTATGGGAAAAACGCCTCCAGCCAGCCTTGCGTGGGTGTGTGGTGGGGAGCGCGTGTGGGCGATGTTGAGCGCGGATCGGATACACGGCTGAGGCGCATTGTACACGGTCCTAAAAACGCGATTACTGTACTTTTGAGTCGACTGAAAGGCGGCCGCTCGTGGGCGATGTTGAGCGCGGAGCGAATACACGGCTGGACCGCATTGTACATGGTCCTCAAAACGGTACCTATTCAGCAGCGCGCTTTCAGCCCGAACCCGTTGATGCGGTTGCGCAGGCGGAACGAGCGCTGTCGTGAGGGTCAAGAAAATGTACTCGTCCATGTCCTGGGTTCGGTTTTGAGTAGCCTGCGATTCAGTGGGGTGGGAAAGGATGAGATGCGGTTAGTGATAGGCCACAGTCAAGAAATCAGACGAGGATGAGTGAGTGGAGTGGGGTTAGTTGAGCAGCGGCCTGGTGGATAACGATACTGTACTGTGCGATTTGGCGACCTACCACAGTCGTGATACTGTAACAAAATGTTCAGAACCAATGAATCACGCACGTTATGAAATAAATATCAATAATCGAGTGTTTCTCTCTATTCTTGAAGTTACGGATAACTGGAGGGTGCCAGCACTCTTTTGCCATAGCACTGTGCGAGGTATGATGGGAAAACTAGCAGCTATTCACCCAGAGAAAAGCCCTGTATCACATCTTGAAGCAACCTTTAATTGCTCTTTCTCGCTTCAATAACTTGCTGTCCCAAAACGATCACCCTAATTTGGTATTCCCTCCCCTTCCAGCCCCGCATCTTTCCTTCCCTCCCCTGGCCCCCCTTCCCGCCCTCCCCCCATCCCCTATCTTCCCTTTCTCTCCCATTTCGTGGCCTTAAAGCCAGTGCCACTCCGCTGATGCGAGCGTGGAAGAGGGAGGGTGGGGGAGTATGCGTGCATCAGGGTGCAAGACTATAATCTAGATATGAACAAGTGCGTCCAGATCTAGGCTTCCTACACCAGGTAAGTCGTCCCAGTGCAGCAGCCCGTCATTCCCCGCGTTCCCGTCCGGCCCTTATCTTCCCCTCCTTCCCTTCTTGCCCTTCCCTTCCTCCCCTTCCCGTCCCTTCCCTGATTTATTTCCTATCTGTTATCTTCCCCTCTATTCCCATCCCTTCGCAACCCTTCCCCTTCTTCCTCCTTTCTTCCTCCCTCTTCCCTACCTCCCATTCTTGCTGCCGCGCCTCTCCTTCACTCCTCCCTGCCTCCTCAGATGTCAATCCTACCTTCCCCATCTCCTTTCCTGTCACCCCATCTCCCCATCCCGCCTTCCCACCTCTTTCTCCTGTCGCCCCATCTCCCCATCTCCCCTTTCCGCCTTCCCACCTCCTCTCCTGTCGCCCCATCTCCCCTTTCCGCCTTCCCACCTCCTCTCCTGTCGCCCCATCTCCCCTTTCCGCCTTCCCACCTCCTCTCATGTCGCCCCATCTCCCCTTTCCGCCTTCCCACCTCATCTCCTGTCGCCCCATCTCCCCTTTCCGCCTTCCCACCTCCTCTCCTGTCGCCCCATCTCCCCTTGCCGCCTTCCCAACTCCTCTCCTGTCGCCCCATCTCCCCTTGCCATCCTCTTCCCATCCTGCCTCCACATCTCCCTTGCCTCCCCATCTCCCCATCCTGCCTCCCCATCTCCCCATCCTGCCTCCCCATCTCCCCATCCTGCCTCCCCATCTCCCCATCCCGCCTCCCCGTCTCCCCATCCTGCCTCCCCATCTCCCCATCCTGCCTCCCCATCTCCCCATCCTGCCTCCCCATCTCCCCATCCTGCCTCCTCGTCTCCCCATCCTGCCTCCCCGTCTCCCCATCCTGCCTCCCCATCTCCCCATCCTGCCTCCTCGTCTCCCCATCCCGCCTCCCCATCTCCCCATCGTTGTCCGCCTCACGAACTGACACCGACACCCAAGTACGTAGGCCCTCACACTGGGAGCGTGATACAATCGATGTTCTTTTGTTCAGATGAAATCCCTGAGGGCTTCTATCAAGGTCGACTTGGTCATTACGCCCTCGATCGTCTGAACCGCACTCCCACCCTTGTAAATCTTCACACATCAGAAAAATGTAAAACTGCCGAGAATGGGGGGGGGGGGGGGGGGGGGGGAAGGGGTCCTTTTTCGAGTTGGGAGGCCGGTAGTTTTCGATGGTTGATGAGGTGAAATTCGCACTACCCTGCTTCCCGGCAGTTTATCATCAGTTGCGCTGGATTTGTTCCTGCAGATTGTCAAAAGCCTTTCGCTTCGTTTACATCCCCCCCCTCTCGATCCCTATTTACCTCTGTTTACAGACAAGCACTGTTCAGGTGCACCACAAACCATGGTTTACGTGGCGATTGTGGTTGGATGCTTACGAGCGTTTTCATTGGTCTTCTTTTTTCAGGCACAAAGGGGAATAGATCGCGAGATGTGTGGAGTGCTTGCCAACCAACACTTCACACCCTGATTCACCTTCGCGTGGAAATGTTTGAATATTCTGGCCACGTCATCTCAGTTTCGGTTGCTGTTGAAGAGACAGAATAGTAACATGTTACACACCTCATTTTAAGAGTTGTGTCTGTTATGTTCTTTCGAAAATGTGATATTAGATAGGTATAAAAAATAAGTGACGTGGGGATCAACTCCAGCCCAATTAGCCATATGTATTGAGTTCTAAGCAAACCTTTATTAGGGCTCAGCCACAAATGTGGGGGGTCCGATATCGCGTACCACCGTCTATTAAAATATAACATGTTGACTCTAATGAAAGCGTATTATACATTTCTAAACCTATAAACATTGTGGTTATGTTGATTAGAACACTCTAGCAGTGAATTACCAACAAGGATATGCATGCGCGACACGTGGCGCATGTTTGTGTGTTTGCTGGTCCAAGGGTTTGCAAGGATAGGCCGGTGCGCAACATGTCGCATCGCCAACGTCTGGATGCATTTTTTACCACTACTTTTTCACACTGTTTAGGGCTACCACCTATTCCCTAGCCATATAAACTGGTTTCATCTCATTAGCACAACTACGCAGCTCGTGGCGCGCGTTTGTGCGTTTGCAGGCCTGAATCTGTGCAAGGATAGGCCTGTGCGCAACATGTCACTGCGCCAACATCTGAATGCATTTTTTACCGCTATTTCTTCACACAGTTCTCTACTACATCCTATTACCTAGCCATAGGAACTGATTTCTTCTCGTTAGCACAACCAGGCAGCTCGTGGCGCACGTTTGTGCGTTTGCTGGCCTGAATCTGTGCAAGGATAGGCCTGTGCGCAACATGTCACTGCGCCAACGTCTGAATGCCCTTTTTACCACTATTTCTTCACACAGTTCTCTACTGAATCCTATTACCTAGCCATAGGAACTGGTTTCATCTCGTTCGCACAATTACGCAGCTCGTGGCGCATGTTTGTGCGTTTGCTGGGCTGAATCTGTACAAGGATAGGCCTGTGCGCAACATGTCACTGCGCCAACGTCTGAATGCCTTTTTTACCACTATTTCTTCACACAGTTCTCTACTACATCCTATTACCTAGCCATAGGAACTGGTTTCATCTCGTTCGCACAACTACGCAGCTCGTGGCGCACGTTTGTGCGTTTGCTGGCCTGAATCTGTGCAAGGATAGGCCTGTGCGCAACATGTCACTGCGCCAACGTCTGAATGCCTTTTTACCACTATTTCTTCACACAGTTCTCTACTACATCCTATTACCTAGCCATAGGAACTGGTTTCATCTCGTTCGCACAACTACGCAGCTCGTGGCGCACGTTTGTGCGTTTGCTGGCCTGAATCTGTGCAAGGATAGGCCTGTGCGCAACATGTTGTGAATCAAGAAAACAGGAATGAAATGACTAAGTGAAAGTTGGGTACAAAAAGGCAAACCCTAGGCAACTGTACCCCATATGTGCTACCCCACTATAGCCTACAGTAGATATGTCATATAACTCTGACACACCCCCATAGGCAAAGTGGGGGAGAACAAGGGGTCACAAGACCAGTCAAGCAAAGCAAAGCAAGCTCAGGGTGGATCACAAAGTCACCACACATTCCGAGCACAAGTTCAAGGCCACAAGGCCAGTTCACATGCAGGATTACATATATATATAAGGCTAGACAAGCAAGAGCAGGAGTATATATATATGCAACAGTACAAACAAGGTCAAGAGGTGAGCAAGTGAGGCAAGGTAGGTACAAGACCCAGCTGAGTACAGAAGCGCTGATGATCACAAGGCGCAAGTGCCTTGGTGAAGATATCAGCAGTGTTGGCCTCAGAGGCCACGTACGCAAGTCGCAGCTGACCACGCTGCTGAAGCTCACGAGCAAGGAAGTAGCGAAGAGCAATGTGCTTCGTTCTGTGCTTCAGTCTCTGCTCTCGACACAAGGCCAGCATGGCCTTGTTGTCTACGTAGAGCACTGGAGGAGAACGAGGCGGCTCTCCGAGGTCAGTCAGCAGGTAGGTGAGCCAGCGAAGCTCCTGTGCAGCCATGGCCCCGGCGTAGATCTCAGCCTCACAACTGGAGCCGAGAACAGAAGACGAGCGAGTAGCCCGCCACGAAACAGAGCCGGAACCAAGGCTGAAGGTGTAACCCTGTGACGACCGCTGCGTAGCCTGGTCGTCAGCCCAAGAAGCGTCTGCGTGTCCAGTGAGGACCACTGGACTCTGCCCTCCAAGCACAAGCCCCATGCCCGACGTACTGCACAAGTAGCGCAACACCCTCTTCGCTGCAGCCATGTGCTCCGGTCTGTGTCTCCCAGGAGCAACATAGCGTGCAAGAATGCTAAGAGAGTATGCAAGGTCAGGTCGTGTGCAGGTCATCAGGTACATGAGGCAGCCAACAAGCTCTGGGCACGGGCCACTCGACTCTACGGACTCATCCGAAGGCAGAGCTGAGAGCGAGTGGCGAGTAGGCAGAGGAGTGGCCTGAGGCGAGGAGTACGTGAAGCCGAAGCGCTGAAGGACCTGCTGCACCATGTGTGACTGAGTCAGGGTAATGGTGCGGCGTGCTCTGTCCCGGGTGATCTGCAAGCCAAGGTAGCTGCGCAGTTCACCCAGGTCTGTGCACGTGTGTCTCTTCTGCAGCTCGGACTTCACGTGGGCGAGTCCAGCAGTGTCAGCTGTGGCAAAGACCAAGTCGTCGACGTACACGAGGATGTAGAACGGCTGCAAAGAAGTGTCGGTGCGCAGAAACAGCGACGGGTCGGCAGTAGAGGGAGCAAACCCAAGAGCCGCAAGTGTAGTCCTCAGTGTGTCGTGCCACTCACGCGGTGCCTGGCGGAGACCGTAGACTGGCCGCCGGAGGCTCCACTGGGTGCCAGGAGGAAAAGACCCAGTGAAGCCAGGTGGGCGACGCAGCCAGATCTCCTCGTGCAGGCTGCCCTGCAAGAAAGCAGTGCTGAAGTCAAGAGAGTGCAGCTCGTAGTCGCGGTGAGCAGCTATGTGCAGCAGTACCCGAAGAGTGGTCATCTTCGGGGTGGGAGAGAAGGTCTGAAAGTAGTCAACTCCCTGCCGCTGACTGAAGCCACGAGCCACGTAACGCGCCTTGAAGACAGGCGGAGAACCCGGCGGCCGCTTCACCCTGAAAATCCACATGCCACTGACGATGTTCGCCCCAGGCGGGGGAACCTCGTCAATGTAGGTGCCTGTGGACTTCCAGGAAGCCATCTCTGCGTCCATAGCTGCCTGCCACTGAGAGGAGTAGGGACCCTCTATCGCCTCCGCGTAAGAGCGCGGAGTCGGGATGTCAAGTGCATCCGGGTCTCCCTCAGGGGTAAGCAGTACGGACACGAGATGAGGTGAAGCAGCAGCCAAACACTGGAACTCCTCCTGCCTGTCCTCAAGGACGTCCGTGCCAAGGGCACACTCACCCCCGACGGACGGAGGACAGACAGACTCAGACTCAGCAACAAGACTAGCAGCGTAGTCTAGACGACAGCGAGCAGCAAAGTCGACGAGCTCAGTAACTAGGGCAGACGCAGCAGTGGACTCAAAGGAAGGGTCAGTGACAACAGTAGCAAGGAGACGCGTGACAGTAGGACTGGCAGCACGAAGAGAGTCCGACTCCGGGTCAGGAAGAGCAGGAAGAGAGGACTCAGGAGGAGAAGGCAAAGGGGCACGCAGAGGAGCAGTGGACGGACGCAGAGACATCCGGTGCGTGCCAGGGACAGGAGGAGGACGCTGACGCGAACCACGAGCACTAGTGCGAGCAGCACGGACAGGCGACGCAGGGCGAGACGCAGGCTCACGACGCTCAGCAAGACCTCCAGTAGGACCAGTGTAGGGAGAAGGAGCGGGCAGTGGGGAGGCCGGCTGTAACTGTAACTGTGACGGGACAGGCTGTGGACACTCTAAGGGAGGAGGAGGACCAGTAGAAGGCGGGAGACCAAGAACCTGCTGAAGGAGCGGAACGAAGTACGGCCTAGGCCGTGTGGCGACTCCAGACACAGCAGGGACAGCACCAGTACCCCCAGCGGCAGCACCAGCGCCAGCAGTACCTCCAGCTCCAGCACCCCAAGCAGGACCGCCTCCAGGACCGACAGCAGTAGCCTCAGCGCCAACACCCTCAGCAGCTCCAGCTCCAGTCGTACCCGCAGGCCCAGCAGCTCCAGTACTCCCAGTACGAGCACCTCCGGGACCCGCGGCACCAGCACCCTCAGCAGCCGAAGAACCTCCAGCTCCAGCAGCACGCCTCCAGCGCCGGGCAAACCACTCGCGCAGCTCCTGTGGAGAGAGTGGCTCCCGCCGAGACGAAGCACCCGGAGAACCTCCAGGCTCAGCACCGCCAGACGCCACACGAGCAGGCCCAGCTCCCTCAGGCTCCGCACCCCCAGGCTCAGCACCTCCACGCGTAGCACCCCCAGGCGTAGCACTCCCAGGCTCAGCACCCCCAGGCTCAGCACCCCCAGTAGTAGCACCCCCAGGCTCAGCACCCTCAGGCTCAGCACCCCCAGTAGTAGCACCCTCAGGCTCAGCACCCCCAGGCGTAGCACCCACACGCTCAGCACCCCCAGAGTCAGCACCCCCAGGCTCAGCACCCTCAGCAGCACCAGAGTCACCAGTAACCTCGACAGGCTCGACTGCGTCTACCTGGGACACACCTGAAGGGGCAGGACCCTGAGGGGGGAGGGGGTCTACCGGGGGGGGACCTGGGACAAGGAAGAGCGGTGGCGGGGGGAGGGGTGGAGTGCGGTAGGGGAAGAGGCGGTAGTAGGGGACCGACTCGTCAAACGTGACGTCCTGGGAGGACAGGACACGGCGAGAGGTGGGGTGGTAGAATTGCCACCCTGGCGCGTCAGGGGGGAAGCCAAGGAAGACGCAAGGAGCAGCACGAGGGGACAGCTTGTCCGCAGACAAGTCGCGGACAAACGCCCGAGATCCCCAGACACGGAACGCAGACGCATCGCCAACCTTCCCCGTCCACAGCAAAGCTGGGGAGGTCTCCGGCATGGAGACCCTGGGGTGAAGGTTGATCTGATGCGCCGCGTACCGAACCGCAAACGGCCACAGAAAATGGGGGGCAGCCGCATGCATCATGGACGTACGGGCGACGTCCATGACCATGCCAATGCGGCGCTCAGCAATCCCATTTTGCTGTGGAGAGTCCGGAAGCGTGAAGGTCTGGCGGATGCCTCGTGCACGACAGTAGGCTCGCAGAAGGCCAGAGGAGAACTCTCCACCTCTGTCAGAGTGCAGACGCTGAACAGGAAAGTCCGAGCCGAAGCTCTGCCTGAGCTGGAGACGAGCTGCGCGGATCCAGTCGATCAACACCTCAGTGACATCACCCTTGCTGCGCAAGGGGAAGACTGTGGTGTAACGCGAGTAGTCGTCAACCACCAGCAGGAAGTAGCGCTCGTGACCCTGTCCACGGACGCGGGCCGGGCCCCACACGTCCATGTGAAGCGTCTGCAGCGGGGCCTCTGTCGGAGGAAACTGGGAGGAGTGAGGGGCAGCCCGCTGCCGCCCCTCGACACAGGGGACGCAGGTAGGGCCAGGCCCCGGAGGAAGGGGAGGGAGGGACCGGGGAAGACCAGAGACAAGGACACGGGAGGCCATGCTTCGGAGACGAAGCAGGGAGGGGTGACCAAGGCGGTGGTGCCAGAGGAGAGTCTCGTGAGACAGGAGGCGACACGAACAGGGGGCAGACTCAGGACCAGACCTGGACGCTGCAGCAAACACCTGACCCGACGCAGCTACCTGACCAGACGCAGTGACTGGAGGAGACGCAGTGGTCAGGGTGTACAGGCTCGACCCCGGCCGACGGGTAAACGTGGCCAGGTGTCGGCCTGTCCGAGCGTCCGTGCAGTGGGTCACCCGCCGACTCGCAGGAGTGAACTGGTGAACCCCCGCATCCTGTAGGTCAGCACCACTCACCAAGTTCGTAGAGAACGAGGGAAGGTAAAGACCAGACAGGGTGCCAGAGGGGGCCGCCGGACACGGGAGGACAGTGGAGAAGTGAGCAAGGACAGGACCCCCAGAGGGGTCTGCCAGAGAGACTGCAACTGGCCGGCTAAGCGGCGTGAGTGTGGTGCGGTCTCGAAAGAAGGAGCGAGAAGCCCCCGAGTCAAGGGTGAAGGTGTGGGAGGCCGAAGCCGACGCAGAACCTGAGAGAGCAGACTCACCAGCACCTGAGGGAGCAGACGCACCTAGAGCAGCAGCCTCGCTAGCACCTAGAGCAGCAGCCTCACCAGTACCTAGAGCAGCAGTCTCAATGCCCGGGTCGGGCGGAAAACACCGGTAACAGTCACCCTCATCACTAATAGTCACAGTATACATGGCAGCAAGAATAGCATCAAAGTCAAGGTCAAAGACAGCCACACCCGCCCTAGACAGCTCACCCCAGCGGGGGATCTCAGTGGCCTCAGGGAACTGGTGACGCCAAGCGTCCGTCAGGCGGCCAAAGCAGCGCTGGGTGGAGTGCGCACCCCCGCACTGCTCACCCGCGCGGTTGTTGGTGCGGAGGACGTAGGTGCACGGACCAGTACCCCCACCCCTCTGGCGTGCAGTGTACCACTCACGGAGCTGCTGAGGGGAGGGGATGTCACGAGTGCGCTGCTGGTGCTGCTGCTGCTGCTGGCGCTGACCACCACCGGAGCCGACCCTCTGCGCAGCGCCACCCCGACCAGCTCCACCTCCTCCGCCGCCTCCTCCTCCACCGCCGCCACCTCCGCTCCCTCCGCCACTGCCGCTGCCGCCTCCGCCTCCACTGCCGCCACCGACACCTCCACCCCCGCCACCACCCCCACCGCCACCCCCACCTCCTCCACCGCCTCCACTGCCGCCTCCACCGCCCCCGCTAGCTCCTCCAGCGCCCCTGCCCCCCTTGCCCTTGCCAGGGCGGCGTCTCCCGCTAGAGGTAGACGCCGCACCGACCGACTCAAGCCCAACGAGGTTGGCCGCAGCAGCAGAGGCAACAGAGGGCAAAAGGGGGGAGGGGGAACACCCCTCAAAGATGGGGGTGCGAGGGTCACCACGAGAGGCTCCTACAGCTACTATGCTCTTCTCTGCTGCTAGGAGGGACTTCTCGAGGAGGTCAACGGTGAGAGTGGTGGGGCAAACTGAGAGGAAGTGGTCCCTGACTACGCGAAGGGAGTCAGGGAGCTGGGTGACTATGTAGTAGAGGGTGATGTACATGGGGGGGGGGTTCTTGGCGCAGAACTCAGCAGGAAGCGCAGCGCGGTAGCAAGTGTCACTAGTGCGTAGGTGCGTAATGAGGTCAGCGACTGTGGGAAAGGCAGCAAGGTCAGGGAAGAGGTACGGTAGCATGAGGCGGCTCAGTGCAGCAGTGGCAGGGGAGGAGTAGCGTGCAACTACAGCGTCGTACAAGGTCTGAGCACTCTTGTACTGGCTAAAGTGCGCACGCTCAGAGGTAGGCAGGTGGCGACGCACAGCAAGACGTGCAGCAGCATCGCGCGTGGCCCACTGGGAGCGAACAGTTGCGTCAGCATCAGTGGCGGGGGCAGGAGAGGCACCAGAAGTGAGGTCAAAGAGGGAGAGGCCGTCTGCCCTATCGCACTGTAAGAAAAGCTGCAGGTCATCTATCCAGACGTCAAAGTCAATGGCGCGACCCTCAGCGTCAAAAGCGAGGACACTAGGGGTAGCCATGACAGTAGTAGACTAGCAGCGCAAACAGTGGGGTGAGGGCAGTGCTGTGAGAGAGGCGCTGCTCTTACCGGACAGGGCGGCTCGGGCGGCTCGGCTGCAGGGCGGCTCGGCGACTCGGCTGCTGGGCGGCTCGGCTGCTGGGCGGCTCGGCGGCTGGGCGGCTCAGCGGCTCGGCTGCTGGGCGGCTCGGCGGCTCTGCTGCTGGGCGGCTCGGCTGCTGGGCGGCTCGGCGGCTCGGCTGCTGGGCGGCTAGGCTGCTGGGCGGCTCGGCGGGGCCGCTGAGAGGGCGGCGTCCGGGGCCGCTGGGAGGAGGCGGCGGGGCCGCTGAGAGGAGGCGGCGTGGCCGGAAAGGTAGGTGGTGGGGCCGCGTCAGGGGCCGCGACAGGGGCCGCGTCAGGGGCCGCGTCAGGGGCCGCGGCAGGGGCCGCGTCAGGGGCCGCGGCAGGGCCGCGTCAGGGCGCCGCGTCAGGGGCCGCGTCAGGGCGCCGCCAGGGGCCGCGGCAGGGCCGCGTCAGGGCCGCGTAAGGGGCCGCGGCAGGGGCCGCGTCAGGGGCCGCGTCAGGGCCGCGTCAGGGCCGCGGCAGAGCCGCGTCAGGGCCGCGTCAGGGGCCGCTTCAGGGCCGCGGCAGGGGCCGCAGCAGGCCGCGTCAGGGCCGCGTCAGGGGCCGCGGCAGGGCCGCGTCAGGGCCGCGGCAGGGGCCGCGTCAGGGCGCCGCGTCAGGGGCCGCGTCAGGGCGCCGCCAGGGGCCGCGGCAGGGCCGCGTCAGGGCCGCGTCAGGGCCGCGGCAGAGCCGCGTCAGGGCCGCGTCAGGGGCCGCTTCAGGGCCGCGGCAGGGGCCGCGGCAGGCCGCGTCAGGGCCGCGTCAGGGGCCGCGGCAGGGCCGCGTCAGGGCCGCGGCAGGGGCCGCGTCAGGGCGCCGCCAGGGGCCGCGTCAGGCCGCGTCAGGGCCGCGTCAGGGCGCCACCAGGGGGCGCGTCAGGGGCCGCGATAGGGCGCCGGCAGGGGCCTCGTCAGGGCGTCGCCAGGGGCCGCATAGGGGGCGCGTGGGAGGCGGCGTAGGGGCCGCGTAGGGGCAGCGTAGGGGCCGCTAAAAAAAAATTTTTAGGGCAGGGCGCAATGTGCGCGGGCAGCTAAAAAAATATTTTCTTATGGTGGGCCCTTAGGAAGGAACGGTCCCATGTAGGAACCCGCTCTATACCATGTGAATCAAGAAAACAGGAATGAAATGACTAAGTGAAAGTTGGGTAAAAAAAGGCAAACCCTAGGCAACTGTACCCCATATGTGCTACCCCACTATAGCCTACAGTAGATATGTCATATAACTCTGACACATGTCACTGCGCCAACGTCTGAATGCCTTTTTACCACTATTTCTTCACACAGTTCTCTACTACATCCTATTACCTAGCCATAGGAACTGGTTTCATCTCGTTCGCACAACTACGCAGCTCGTGGCGCACGTTTGTGCGTTTGCTGGCCTGAATCTGTGCGAGGATAGGCCTGTGCGCAACATGTCACTGCGCCAACGTCTGGATGCCTTTTTACCACTATTTCTTCACACAGTTCTCTACTACATCCTATTACCTAGCCATAGGAACTGGTTTCATCTCGTTCGCACAACTACGCAGCTCGTGGCGCACGTTTGTGCGTTTGCTGGCCTGAATCTGTGCAAGGATAGGCCTGCGTGCAACATGTCACTGCGCCAACGTCTGGATGCCTTTTTACCACTATTTCTTCACACAGTTCTCTACTACATCCTATTACCTAGCCATAGGAACTGGTTTCATCTCGTTCGCACAACTACGCAGCTCGTGGCGCACGTTTGTGCGTTTGCTGGCCTGAATCTGTGCAAGGATAGGCCTGCGTGCAACATGTCACTGCGCCAACGTCTGGATGCCTTTTTTACCACTATTTCTTCACACAGTTATTTACTACATCCTATTACCTAGCCATAGGAACTGGTTTCATCTCGTTAGCACAACTACGCAGCTCGTGGCGCACGTTTGTGCGTTTGCTGGCCTGAAACTGTGCAATGATAGGCCTGTGCGCAACATGTCACTGCGCCAACGTCTGAATGCCTTTTTTACCACTATTTCTTCACACAATTCTCTACTACATCCTATTACCTAGCCATAGGAACTGGTTTCATCTCGCTAGCACAACTACGCCGCTCGTGGCGCATGTTTGTGCGTTTGCTGGCCTGAATCTGTGCAAGGATAGACATCTGCGCAACATGTCACTGCGCCAACGTCTGGATGCTTCCTTTACCAATATTTCTTCACACAGTTCCATACTACATCCTATTACCCACCCATAGGAACTGGTTTGACCTCGTTCGCACAACTATGCAGCACGTGGCACATGTTTGTGCGTTTGATGGGCATTGCTGTGCAAGGATAGGCCTGTGCGCAACATGTCAGCTCGCCAGCGTTTGGATGCCATTTTTACCAATATTTCTTCACACATTTCCTACTACATTCTATAACATAGCCATGGTTTTACCACGTTCGCACAACTACGCAGCACGTGACGCACGTTTGTGCATCTTCTGGCCTGAATCTGTGCAAGGATAGGCCTGTGCACAACATGTCACTGTTTCAACGTCTGGGTGTTGTTTTTACCTCTATTTCTTCACACAGATCCCTATTACATCCTATTTCCTAGCCATAGGAACTGGTTTGACCTCGTTCGCACAACTACGCAGCACGTGGCGCTTGTTTGTGCATTTGCTGGCCAGAAACTGTGCAAGGATAGGCCTGTGCGCAACACGTCACTGTTTCAACGTCTGGGTGTTGTTTTTACCTCTATTTATTCACACAGTTTTCTAGTACATCCTATTTTTTAGCCGTAGGAACTGGTTTGACCTCGTTCGCACAACTACGCAGCACGTGACGCATGTTTGTGCGTTTGATGGTGAAAATGTGCAAGGATAGGCATGTGCGCAACATGTCAGCACGCCAACGTCTGGATGCTTTTTTTACCACTATTTCTTCACAATTTCAGGTAGTACATCCTATTCCCTCGCCATAGGAAGTGACTGGAGCTCGTTAGCACAACTACGCAGGTCCTGACGCATGTTTGTGCATTTGCTGGCCTGAATCTGTGCAAGGATAGGCATGTGTGCAACAAGTCAGCTCGCCAACATATGGATGCATTTTTTACAACTATTCTTCACACATACATGTAATACATCATATTCCCGTGCCATAGGAACTGGTTTGAGCTCATTCGCATATTTATGCAGCACGTGACTCGTGTTTGTCCGTTCGATGGGCTGTAACTGTGCAAGAATAGGCTTGTGTGACACGTTGTGCGAAATCAACGTCCGTTTGTTGTTTTGAACAAGGTTTCTTTTGATCATTCAAGCATTTACTATATTCTAAGCATGCTGGACAGGTTGGGTGTAATTCTCCGTATCTCATAGGGATATATGATGTTCCAAACATGCGAGGAGGGAGAACCGTGCAAGGATAGGCTTGTGCTATTACGTGGTGCCAAATCAACGCCCGTTTTCACGTCATCTTGTTTGTCTGTGACATGGGATCTTTTTGCGGATGGGTCAATGGCTATTATGCAAGCATTTTTTCAGAATATAAGGAAGAAGAGGGCACTGTTATTGAAAACAAATTGACGGAAAGTCCCGCAATGATGCACATGGGCGGCGGTTTGTTAAGAGGACTGCGTGTTCTTGTTAGAATGGATTGAAACTCAGGCAACATACCATATTGATCAGCAAAGGGGTGTCATTGTAGGCCTTTAGTTTTGTAAAATAGCAAATGAAGAGCAAGTGTCAAATTAGACCTCTTAACATAACACACATAAAATCCTACTTAGTGTTCTGAGAGCTCTAGAACCACTATTGCTTGTCACGTTTTCATTCTGCGCAGTGGCCTTCATTTCCATGTCCATCGCTGAGGCAGGCATTCCCAGCCATTGTCATTGGTTGCTCGAATCCAGCGCACACCATGACGAGGCAGGGCGATATCTGCGCCCTCAAATGCTGGATGTAATCGGCCATTCCCATTGGTCGCCTTCAGAGTTTTTGCCAGCGCTGAAGCGAGTGGTGAGGAAAAAACTGGGAGCACTGTACACATGGCCCGCGAAATGTTGCCCGTGCACCGCTGTATGAATTGTGGGGTGGGATAACCGCGCTAAGTATTAAGAAATGCGTCACGTGCTGGCGAAGTTACTGAAGCTTGCAAGCTAGGAAAAAAAAAAAAAAAAAAAACGAGAGGAAACGGCAGACCCGAGTTGCGTGAATTTCATGGAAGAGAATCACAACATTGCTTGGATTGGTCCAAATCGCCAGTAGCCAATGACTTTGAGCCAGCTAAAGCAGGTAGAATTTTCACACCAACCATTTGGTTAACCAATCGCATGCTTACAGCCAAGACTCCCTTATCACCACCACCCTCTGAAGTACTTCACCCTTCACTTTCGCGAGTCTCTTTCATTCTGATTCTGCTTGTCGGTCCTTACACACTCTCTGTCGAGCCAATTTTCTCACCTACGCAGTCTTTCTCTCTGTTTCCGCTCGCCTCTCCCGCAACGCCTCTCCAGCAACACCTTCCCTCTCGAGCGAGTTTCCTGGCTCTTTAGTACCGACTCTGCTCGCCACGCAAGCAACACCTTAATTTTGTCGAGCGGTTTTTTTTTTTTTCCAGCTCGTATCCCGTGTATTTAGTCCGTTAATTACAATGGCTGCGACGGTCTGACACTGAAGCGTTATTTGTTACCAGGTGAGCGATCGTGGTTTGTGTTGCCTTTGGCGTTGCGTCTTCTTAATGTTAAAGCTGCTGTAGTTCATGATTTCAGTTCACGTTTTTTTCTTAATGCTGTCTGTTTGTTTTCGTCGTTCACCCCACACCTACCTTCTTCGCTGTCTTATCTCGTGGTTTCACCGGATCGTTTGTGCGGCTCGCAGGTCGGATATTTCTCTTCGGTAAGTTGCCTTCGAAGCTAACTGCTATCTTCGTCTTGTCTTTGTGAAACAGACTGATTATTGCTCAACTCGTTTCAACCGTATGCTCGTGCGTCGTAAGATACCCTAACCCGTCACTGCGTATAACTCGTTTCTGTCATTTCTTTGAAGTATCTCATTTGACGTTTTAACTCGTGATTTTGTTTTCGTTAGTGTTTTTGTTGTGGTTTCTGTGATGATATTTAGTTGACTTCTGCCTTCGAAGTAGCTGGGGTGTTGTTAGCTGGGGTGTTCTGGTTAGGATCTTACATGGATGCTTGTTTCAGTCTAAAGTTTGTATTGTTAAGCACTGTTAAATAATAATCTGCCTATCATCAGAGTTGGGATCTGTAAAAACTTCGTAGGGCTTTAACCAAATAATGCAAGCACTGCTTATGTTGGCACGTGAGGTAACCCCAATCTGGTTACCAGGATACCCCACTCTTACCATTAGAATTATTAACAATAATATAGTGTCTTCAAGTGTATTACTGTTAGGTAACCAAAACTGGTTACCAGGCAGTAACAGTAGCGCTTTGCGCGTTTCTGCTGGGGAAGGTTGACCATCGTAAACGGTGGTTCGCACAGGTCAACTCGCCATAAATTGAGGGAGGTGCAAATCGCAGTGGACCCCTCACCTCCTCTACGCCCTGAACTCCCGAGTCGTGTACGATCGTATACGACCGTACAAACCCAATCAACCCCAGCTTACACCCCGACACTGTAGCTGAACAAACGGGAGTTTATGCTGGTTCGGACCCCCCTCCGTTTTCGGATCACAAAGGGCAATACCCTGGGTGGTTTATTGCCGTAGAAGTAAATCACAATCCGCACAACACAAACTAGGCATAGGAGGGCGTTTACCACCCGAAACGCCCTCCACATTTTTCTGATGCAACAGGAACATCTCGAACCCTCTCGATTTCGGCCGTCTGAGGGTTCTCGTCGATGTTCATCTTGAAGATATCAGCCCTTCCTGCAAATACACCCGCGAGCTCGTCAATGGAGGGACCGATTGCTAGGGAAGGGCCAGACGATGACGCGTAGAAGAAGACGAGGGCAGGAAACGTATCGTCCGAAAAAACAAGTCTCCAGAAAGTGGAATCCGTCACAGTCTCCGCCATTGAAATGAGCTACTGGCGCGTGCTAGGTGTGGAGGGAGACTAAGACTCGGAGTAAACCCACTGTGAACGTGACGGAAGTTTGGAGGCCGACGTTTACCAAATGACTAATTGTATAAATGTGGCACTTCGCCTATACCCCAACCACTTGGGGCTCTGATCCACATTGCAAGTGAGTGCGAGGCCTTGACCGTGCAACCTGACGCAGCGAGGAATGAGGTGAGGGCCGTTTGAGGAGCGGGGGGAAGGGAAATTATACGGGCGCTATGACAGTGGAAGATGAAAAGAAACGAGGTGAAATGAGAAATGTCGAGAAAGGAGTTGACGAGGGGGAAGTGGTTGGACCAGGGCGTGGTCCAAAAGGCACGATGTTTCGGACTTGGGGTGGTTTAGAGTAAGGAAGACCAGTTGCTCGTGTGAAGTATAAATGTGTTCAGTCACTTGCAAAATGTATGACTAGTCAGTCACTTCTATGTTGAAGGCTCGAGTACGAAACCTGTTGCAGCAAGATTTCAATTCTCCCATGAATCTCCAGACACCCATGACACATTAGGGCGCGTGCACTAAACTTCGAAAGTGTTCGAATATTGGTGGTAACCCATTTTCGGGATTGTCGAGAAACAACCTCGCCTATGCCTCAGAAATGAGTTGACACTTTGCCGTGCACGGCTTCTGCCCTAAAATGTTACAGTTCGAACAAAGCCCAATCTCACGATTTCGAACAGCGCAAATGCGTTGCCGTCAAATAATTCTGCGACTTTGCGACGCATACGACTGAATTTCCCGCTAGGCGGGAATAATTTCTATTTGCGGACGCGACTCTTGGGATGACATTTTTTTCGTTATTGTCCATCGCACTCGGCACTGTAAAGAATGTCGTGGTGTGCAATGATTTGACTGCTGAACTGGGTTATGTCACTTTGTGCTTGCCCTTCTTTCACGCATTTCATGCCAGCAGCGACATGCTCGAACAAGCGTGTTCGGATAACGGAGATCCCGATTGTTCGAATACTGAGTTCGAATATTTGCTTCTAGTGACTTAGTGCACATGCCAAGACTGCCAAATTCCCACAAGGCTCCCATAATGCTCCACTTGATCTGGCAGTCTGCCGGAAAGTTCACTTGGAAGTAGCTTCTCAAGCACCTCCTTTGTTTCTTGATCTAAAAGTGCCTTGAATCGTGAGGTGTGTTGAGTTCGCTGCATGGTTCGCGAATAGCAACGCGCGTGGAATCCACGTCCTATCTTTCGAAGTTAGTTCGTCCGTTGTTTGCAATGGCTCTGATGGAGCAGCTCCATTTTCCTCGTCTAGGTTCGAGCTTGACGAGATCGAAAATATTAATCCCCCATGGAACGTCGGTCCTGAGGTCCATTCCGACAAAATCCTCGCGTTCTAGTCCCGCGATTCTCGCAAACCGCGATTGCCGTATCTCTAGAGGCTCACCAGTCAGAGCTGGCGGAAATGGCTCGCTTGGTCTTGCAGCTGGTTCGTGTTTTACGTGCCTCGACCTCGGGGATGTTTCTCGACGACAACCCTTGTCGATTGGTCTTGCAGATGGGTTAGGAGCGAGATTAAGTTACGCTGCGCGTCGCTTTCCGTCGCAGTCCGTCGCAGCAACTGTCGCACGAGCTAGTGTAGGCGACTCCTCGCGATCGTCCAGTCGGGCGAGGAGAACAGCAGCGCCGGCGACTGTAGCGGCTGCACGGCCAGCTCTCGCCGCTGCAGTTGCGTCGGAACGGACAGCAGCACCATCTGTAGCAGCGTCTGCAGCATCATCTGTAGCAGCATGTACAGCACTCCAAGCAGCTGCGGCTGTAGCAACGGCGGGGAAACCCCAGTCTCGAGCGCCAAAAGCGCCGACCGCGCGCAAAGCAGCGATCGGGGAGGTGCTTGGGGGGATATTCGGCGCAACGAGCCCCGCGGAGAAGACACGTCAGCAGTACGCGGAACAGCTAGCGCGGGTTAACCGGCTGGAGGCGATCGCGTCGCGATTGTCGGACGGCCAGCTAAGAGGAACGACCAGAGACCTGCAGCAGAGGGTTGCTGCTGGAGAGACCCTTGAGAGTGTGCTCCCGGTATAGTCACTTTGCATTAAATTTCTCTAGAGTGTGCTGCTGCTTTTCCACCTGCTGCTTTTGCACCCGCTGCTTTCCCTACCTGCTGCTTTCCTTATTATTTCCAACTTCCCCACTCAGTGCTGCGAGACTGTCACATTTCCCTATTGGCAGGAGGCGTTTGCTGTTGTCCGAGAAGCTTCCAAGAGAGTTCTCGGCCTGAGACCTTTTGATGTTCAGCTCATAGGTACACCCAAACACACTCTATCATGAGCTCTTCCCAACAACCAATAACTCTCAACAACCGATTCTTCTTGGTAATGCTCGACTGAGCATCCCTCCCTTCTCAACAGCCCGCTTATTGATCCACAATCCTCTCACAACACATCATGCCTTGAATTTTGAAATAACCTCAGCTTAACATGCCGCCTTACGTTACCTCACTTACCTTTTTTCTCCTTGGTAGCTCTCTTCTGAGAGAGCTACCTTCTCTTCCTCCTTTCATAATTCCTACCCTTTTACGTCGTGCCTTGGAGAATGAAAGCACCTCCTTACGTACCTGTATCACCTTCGAGAACCAGTGCAAGTGATGCAAACGTAGCCAACCCCCCACTCCCCTCCAACCCCCCCACTTGCTTCCTTGTTGCCCACACAAATTGAAGGCAGAATCCTTTCTTAGGATCCACTCTGAAATAGCTGCCTTCCTCCCTTTTTCTGGTTTTTTTTTGCCAATTTGATGCCTGCCACGTGTCATGTGGTGAGGATGCGTGTGAACTTGCCAGGTGGCATGGTGCTGCATGACGGTCAGATCGCTGAGATGCGGACGGGGGAAGGGAAGACGCTGGTGGCTGTGCTGCCTGCCTACCTCAACGCCCTCACAGGTGCGTGTGTGTGGGGGGGGGTGGAGGGGGGCGTGTGTGTGTGTGCTTGGTCGAGACTATGAAAGACGCTTGTGGCCGTGCTCCCTGCCTATCTCAACGCCCTCACAGGTGTGTGTGTGGGTGGTGGGTGGGTTGGAGGGTGAGTGCGTGCGTGTTTAGTAAAAGGCCTGCCTCGCCCTCATGGGTGCATTTATTTACATGCCTTGTTCCTCCCTCCTCTTGAACCCAATCGGCATCCTTCCTATCAACCCCCATCTCCCTCTCTCTCTTCTCAACGTCCGTCACTCTCCCTCCTCACCAGGCAAGAGCTTGCATGTATGTGTTGCATGTTGCTGTCTGCATGTGCAATCCACTTGAACCAAACCTTTTTTTGCTCCTAAACTTCTTTGCCCTCCCTTCCGCCCCAGGCAAGGGCGTACATGTGGTGACAGTGAGCGACTACTTGGCTCGTAGGGATGCCTAGTTTTGAGGCGCCTCAAAAGTAGATTACTTGGCTCGCAGGGATGCCTAGTTTTGAGGCGCCTCAAAAGTAGACTACTTGGCTCGCAGGGATGCCGAGTGGGTGCAGCAGGTCCTCCCCACGTTGCATGTCTTTCCGTGTGCGTGTTTGTGTGTTTCTCCCTCCTTCCAATCCCCGTGTCCGTTCTCCTCCTCCCCAATCAAGGGCGTGCAGTGCACGTGGTGATGGTCAGCGACTACTTGGCTCGCAGGGATGCCGAGTGTTTGCGGCAGGTCCCCAAATTGCGTGTCACTGTACATGTGTGGCTTTAAGATAACATCATATCCGTGTCCCTCCTCCTCCTTAAACCCATCCGCCCTCCCTCCTCCCCACGCAAGGGTGTGTGCACGTGGTGACAGTCAACGTCTATTTGGCTCGCTGGGATGCCGAGTGGGTGGGAAATATACCCAGATTGCATCTTGCTGTGTGAATGTGCATTATTATTTTGTGTGAATGTGCAATATTAATTTGATCCAACTACCCTCCCTCCTCCCCAGGCAAGGGCGTGCATGTGGTGACGGTCAACGATTACTTGGCTCGCAGGGATGCCGAGTGGGTGGGGCAAATCCACAAGTACCTCGGCCTTTCTGTCGGCCTCATTCAACGTAATCACCTGGCTGTAAGCCTCATTCAATATAAGCACCTGCGCATTAGCCTCGTTCATTGGAGAAATCTGCGTCAAATCCTTGTTCAGTTCATCCTTGTTATAACCTTCTTCGAAATAAAATGATCCATCCATTACGCTGTTTTCCCCGCGTGTTGTAGAGGGCATGTCGGCACAGCAGAGGAGGGTGAGCGACGCGTGTGATGTTGCATACGTCACCAACAGCGAGCCTGGTCCCCCTTGTGCTCAGCTCAACCCTAGCTAAGCAATCAACTCATTCCATGCTGTCTGCTGTCTTCTCCCCGTACCTTGCAGAGGGCTTGACGGCGCAGCAGAGAAGGGAGAGCTACGCATGTGATGTCACGTATGTCACCAACAGCGAGAATGGTCCCCGTTGTGCTCAATTCAATCCTAGCTAAGCAAACTATCATTACATGCTCTGTGCTCTCTGTGCGCCTGCAGAGGGCATGACGGCGCAGCAGAGGAGGGAGAGCTACGCGTGTGATGTCACATACGTCACCAACAGCGAGCTTGGCTTTGACTACCTCCGAGACAACCTTGCCACTGTGAGTTTAGTTGACTCCAAATTCACCTAGTGGGGAGGGAGAGCTACTCGTGTGATGTCACATACGTCACCAACAGCGAGCTTGGCTTTGACTGCCTCAGAGACATTCTCGCCACTGTGAGTGTTTCTTCTCATGCGAGCATGCATGCATGCTTGCTGCCATTGTGAGTGCCTGCCTTCCATTTTAATCGCACTAACTTTTACCGATTCCCTTCCTTCCCTTGCCATCCCTTACCCTCCCCCTCACAGTCCAAGGCGGACCTGGTGGTGCCCTCCTTCAACTTCTGAATCATCGATGAAGCGACTCCATTCTCATTGACGAGACCCTTGCACTGACTCCTCTACATCCCTTCCCTTCCCTTCCCTCCATGTCATGCCTTCCCCATACCATACGCAGTCCAAGGCTGACCTGGTGGTGCCCTCCTTCAACTTCTGAATCATCGATGAAGCGACTCCATTCTTATCGATGAGGCATTCGCACTGACTCCTCTCCATTCCTTCCCTTCCCGCCATGTCCTGCTTTCCCCACTCACAGTCCAAGGTGGACCTAGTTGTACCCTCCTTCAACTTCTGCATAATCGATGAAGTCGACTCCATTCTCATCGACGAGGCACTTGCACTGACTCCTCTACATCCCTTCCCTTCCCTTCCCGCCTTGCCCTGCTTTCCCCACTCACAGTCCAAGGTGGACCTAGTTGTACCCTCCTTCAACTTCTGCATCATCGATGAGGTTGATTCCATTCTCATAGACGAGGCCCGCACGCCGCTCATCATATCAGGGCCGGCAGAGAAGCCCAGCGAGCGCTACCTCGTTGCTGCGAAGATCGCCGCTGCTTTTGAACGAGACGTGCACTTCACGGTGAGTTGCAACTGAGAGGTTTGGTGACAGAGAAGGTGTGCGTGTTACTCAGCTCATCATTTCGGGGCCGGCAGAGAAGCCCAGCGAGCGCTACCTCGTAGCTGCCAAGATCGCCGCTGCTATTGACAGGGACACACACTACACGGTGAGTGAGTCAGTGGGTTGCCTGAGTTTTGAGCCTTCCTCTGGAGTTTGAGTGATTGACGAGGCCCGCACGCTGCTCATCATAACGGGGCCGGAGGAGAAGCCCAGCGAGCGCTACCTCGTTGCTGCCAAGATCGCTGCAGCCTTTGCGAGGGACACGCATTACACGGTGAGTGATTCGTTAGCTTGCCTGAGTTTGACTGTTCCCTGAAGTCCTTGTTGATCGACGAGGCCCGCACGCCGCTCATCATCTCAAGGCCCGCAGAGAAGCCCAGCGAGAGCTACCTCGTTGCTGCCAAGATCGCCGCTGCCTCTGCGAGGGACACACGCTACACGGTGTGTTGCAATGCAATTGAGAGGTTTGGTGACTGAGAAGGCCCGCACCGCACGCATGTTACTCATCGCATCATCTTGAGGCAGGCAGAGGGGCCCTGCAAGAGATGCCTCGCTGCGGCCAAGATCGCGGCGGCATTTAAAAGTGACGTACACATACATACGCACACTTATATCAGGTGAGTCCTGGGTTGACAGGTACCCTCCCTCCCTGGTTCCATCCGCGTACACTCACATTATCTCAGAGATGTTGATTAAGGTCGGATTTGATCGCAGCAAGCCAACTGAGGTCGCTCGTGTCTAGATCTAAATAGCATCCGCGTACACACACATTATCTCAGGGCGGTTGTGTGCTTCTCACCCTCAACATGAGGCTTGCACACATGCCGCTCATTGTATCAGATCAGGCAAACCGAGAAGCTGTACAGCTGTCCGCCTTCCTTCCTCCCCCTCCTCCGTGCCTTCCCCACCTTCCGTCCCTGTCTAACCATCCCGCTCAGGTGGACGAGAAGCAGAAATGGTGCTGCTGGCAGACACAGGCTACGATGGGTCAGATCAGAGCTGGTGCTTAAATTGACCCATCTTTACAATGCAAGCCAAGGAGCAGTCAATGCAGTCAAACCCCTCCCTGCTTGCACTCTCAGTCTGTCAATGTCTGCCCGTCCCACTCAGGTGGACGAGAAGCACAAGGTGGTGCTGTTAACAGAGATAGGGTACGAAGAAGCAGAGCTGGTGCTCAAAGTGACCGACCTGTACGACCCCAAGCAAGCAACAGTGGGCGTCCTTCCTCTATCAACACAGTCCAACCCATCCTTGCTTGCGCTCCCTGTATGCCACTACATGTCTGCCCGTCCCACTCAGGTGGACGAGAAGCACAAGGTGGTACGTCTAACAGAGATAGGGTACGAGGAAGCAGAGCTGGTGCTCAAAGTGACCGACCTGTATGACTTCAAAGAGCAGTGGGCGTCCTTCCTCCTCAACGCAATTAGAGCCTCCTCTCTCTGCGTCCTCTCCTTCCCTACCTGCGTGCCGGCCTTGTGCTGTCTGCCTTCCTGCCTGCCTTCCCTGTCGGCCTCCCTTCTTTGCCCGACACAGGTTGACGAGAAGCAGAAGGTGGTTCTCTTAACAGAGATAGGGTACGAGGAAGCAGAGCTAGTGCTCAAAGTGACGGATCTGTACGACCCCAAGGAGCAGTGGGCGTCCTTCCTCCTCAACGCCATTAAAGCCAAGGAGCTCTTCACCAAGGACGTGCAGTACATTGTGCGCGACGGCGCGGTGCTTATAGTGGATGAGTTTACAGGGAGGATAATGGAGGGGCGGCGGTGGAGCGAGGGCGTGCATCAAGCAGTGGAGGCGAAGGAGGGTGTGGCGATCCAGAACGAGACAGTCAGTTTGGCCTCTATCAGCTATCAGAACTTCTTCTTGCAGGTATGGCAGGCGTGATCTTGTGCGCGAGGTAAGTCAGGGCGGGCTTGAACAGAGGGCGGTGGAGAGAGTGCGTGCACCAAGCACTGGAGGCGAAGGAGGGCATGGTGATTCAGAAATAGACGGTCAGCCTGGCGTCTATCAGCTACCAAAACTTCTCGTTGCAGGTATGACATGCGTGCTGTGTGTGTGCGAGCGAGGTAAGTCAGGGCGGGCTTGCACAGAGGGAGGTGGAGAGAGTGCGTGCACCAGGCAGTGTAGGCGTAAAAGGGTATGGTGATTCAGAATGAGATGGTCAGCCTAGCATCTATCAGCTACCAGAACTTCTCGTTGCAGGTATGACAGGTGCATGTGTGATGGGCCAAGCTGAGTGGCATAACTGGCTGAGCAGCCATGTGATCATTCTCAACAACCCAATTCCTCTCTCCATCCATTGTCAGTACCCCAAGCTGTGTGGCATGACCGGGCCAGCAGCCACCGAGGCAGCAGCAGACGAGAAAACTCAAGTTTAAGCCCCTGCTACGCTCCCGCCCCCCTCCCCCACTCCTCCCACCCACCTTGTATCCACCTGCTCTGCAGTACCCCAAGCTGTGTGGCATGACTGGCACGGCAGCCACAGAGGCAGACGAGTTTGGTCACAAACACCCTAAACTCTTAGCCCGTTCATCATCCACCCACCCTGTGCCATGCCCTGTTTGTCTATCTGCTCTGCAGTACCCCAAGCTGTGCGGCATGACTGGCACGGCAGCCACAGAGGCAGACGAGTTTGAGAGTATCTACAAGCTGGCTGTGGCCGAGGTCCCCACCAACCGACCTCTGCAGCGAAAGGTGAGGCCGTTGGTGAGGGCGATTGGTGAGAATGATGTAGCATTGGAGCATGAAACATGCTGTGTGGCACCACAGACCACACGGCAGCCACAGAGACCGACGAGGTTGAGAGCATCTACAAGCTGGCTGGGGCCGAAGTCCCCACCAACCGGCCTCTGCAGAGAAAGGTGGGACTGGTGTTCCATTGTATCATGCAGCACAGTTTAGGATGAAGCAAGCAAGGTGTATGGCAAGGGAGTCTGTCGCAGCAGCAGCAGCCACAGAGGCAAACAAGCTTGCGATTATCTACAAGCTGGCTGTGGCGGAGGTCCCCACCAACCGGCCCCTGCAGAGGAAGGTGAGGCCGTTGGTGAGGGCAATGTGTTGCATTGGAGGCAGGTGCTGTAGCATTGTAGTGTGAAGAAACACAGGCCGACGAGTTTGCGAGCATCTACAAGCTGGCTGTGGCGGAGGTTCCCGCCAACTGGCCTCTGCAGAGAAAGGTGAGTGTCTGAGTATGGTGTAGCATGGAGAAAGCAAGATGTGGTGCGCTTGAGTGACTGGAGTAGCAGCAGCAGCAGCCACGAGTTTGCGAGCATCTACAAGGTGGCGGTGGCGAAGGTGCCCACCAACCGGCCCCTGCAGATAAAGGTGAGGTTCTGAGTGGGGACTAATGCAGCAGCAGCAGCAGCAGCAGCAGCAGCAGCAGCAGCAGCAGCAGTCACAGAGGCAGACGGGTTTTAGAGCATCTACAAGCTGGCTGTGGCAGAGGTGCCCACCAACCGACCCCTGCAGAGAAAGGTGAGCTCACGTGGGTGTTTCGAGGCAGATTTGACAGTCTACATTCGCAAGCCGCAGAGGCAGAGATGCCCGCAAGTGGTATTCGCAAGCTGCATTTTACCAAATGTTGATGGGCAAGCGGAAGGCAGAGGGATGGGATGGGATGGAATGGGAGGGTTGTAATCCCTGGTGGCTTATCATCCGCTCTCATTGGTTATCCCTGGTGGCTTATCATTCGCTCTCATTGGTTATCCCTGGTGGCTTATCATTCGCTCTCATTGGTTATCCCTGGTGGCTTATCATTCGCTCTCATTGGTTATCCCTGGTGGCTTATCATTCGCTCTCATTGGTTATCCCTGGTGGCTTATCATTCGCTCTCATTGGTTATCCCTGGTGGCTTATCATTCGCTCTCATTGCTGTATCCTCGGTATGGTGTCCCTCGCTCTTTATCACAGGGCGAGCAAGATGTGGTGTATCGCACGTCAGTGGGCAAGTGGAGGGCAGTGGTGGCGGATGTGAAGGGGCGGCACGCAGAGGAGCAGCCAGTGCTGGTGGTCTATCATTCACTCCTTCCCTCTGTTGCTATAACCTTGCTACTCGCTTTACACCAACTACAGGACGAGCAAGACGTGGTGTATCGCACTTCAGTGGGCAAGTGGAGGGCAGTTGTCGCAGATGTGAAGGGGCGGCATGCAGAGGGACGGCCGGTGCTGGTGGGCACCACGTCGGTTGAAATCAGTGAGGCGCTATCAGCCAAGCTGAAGGAGGCTAACGTCCCCCACCAGGTGCGATGATGTGCATTGTAATGTGTTGTGGTGTGGTACTATGGTGCATGTGGCCCCTCTGCCTGCCGGTGCTGGTGGGCACCACGTCGGTTGAGATCAGTGAGGTGCTATCAGCCAAACTAAAGGAGGCGAATGTTCCCCACCAGGTGAGGAGAGTGGGTGCTGTGCTGTGTTGTGCGGTGTGGCGTGATTCTGTGCTGTGTGTGTGCGGGTGGGCACCACGTCGGTTGAGATCAGTGAGGCGCTATCAGCGAAATTGAAGGAGGCAAACGTTCCCCACCAGGTGAGGTGCTGTGTGGTCAGGTGAGGTGACATGAGATGATGTGAGGTGAGGTGAGATGCGGTGAGATGAGATGAGTTGACTTGTCTAGAAAGATGTCTTGGCTTGGAACTGCCAGTGCGGGTGGGCACCACGTCGGTTGAGATCAGCAAGCCCTTTCGGCCAAATTGAAGGAGGCAAACGTTCCCCACCAACCAAGTGCGTAGAGTGTGTGATGTGTTGTATTCTGCATTGGTTGATGTGATGTGGTCATGGTGCGGCCCGTGCTGCCCGTGCTGGTGGGCATTAGACCTGTAATGTGATGGCAGGTATGATGTGATGTCAACTCGCCAGAAAACCAACAAAATGAATTTTCAGAACCAACCTGCGTCATGATTGGCAGAAGTCACCTCACAATGACTGCATGTTCCACTTCCTCGGATTATCCTTCTGAGCTTATCATCAACTCCACTCCCTCAAAACGCGTGTCCTGCGCATAGTTTGTACAAGCATGTTATTAAGAACGACGTACACACACAACAATGTATTCCCTACCTCAGTGATATTAAGTCCAAATTTCTTCTCGTGAACCTCAGAAACAGTTCTAGGACCTTGGACTACATTAGCGTTGACTTCATTACGCACGGGTTCCATGGTGCTGCCTGTGCTGCCCGTGCTGGTGGTACAGGTGCTGAACGCCAAGCCGGAGAACGTGGAGCGGGAGGCAGAGATAGTGGTGCAGAGCGGGCGAGTGGGGGCGGTTACAATAGCAACCAACATGCCTTCATATTTTCTCGTCCATCCTTCCCTCCCTTCCATTCTCCTCACCCCCTCTCCTCACCCCTTCTCCGCAAAGGTGCTGAACACCAAGCCAGAGAACGTGGAGAATAGCAGAGATAGTTGCGCAGAGCGGACGCGTGGGGGCGGTGACGATAGCAACCAACATGGTTCCATATTTTCTCATCCATCCTTCCCTCCCTTCCATTCT
Organism: Closterium sp. Naga37s-1; assembly: GCA_947471745.1. Lineage (NCBI taxonomy): Eukaryota > Viridiplantae > Streptophyta > Zygnematophyceae > Desmidiales > Closteriaceae > Closterium > Closterium sp. Naga37s-1. The sequence goes on along the minus strand of CANJKZ010000022.1, from coordinate 76,410 downwards.
CCTCACCCCCTCTCCTCACCCCTTCTCCGCACAGGTGCTGAATGCCAAGCCAGAGAACGTGGAGAGAGAAGCAGAGATAGTCGTGCAGAGCGGGTGTGTGGGGGCGGTGACCAAGGCAACCAACATGGATTTATATCCTTCCATCACTCCATCCTCCCCTCCCCTCCCCTCTCCTCACTCACCCTCTTTCTCACAGGTGCTGAACGCCAAGCCAGAAAACGTGGAGAGAGAAGCAGAGATAGTGGCACAGAGCGGGCGAGTGGGGGCAGTGACGATAGCAACCAACATGGCTGGGCGGGGAACTGACATTCTTCTGGGTGGCAATGCTGAATTTATGGCCCGGCTCAAGCTGAGGGAGGTGCTCATGCCCAGGTGCAGTGCGGTGCAGTGTGGTTGATTGAAGGGTGTGTGGTGCAGTGTGGTTGTAAATGTGTGGGACAGTGCCAGTAGCAATTATGGTTAAACACTTGTGTTTCTCTCTTCTCCTCACTGCCCTTACCCTCTCTCCTTCTACCCTCTCCTCCTCTCCCTCTTGCCCTCTCCTCTCCTCTTACCCGCTCGCTCCCCTGCTCCTTCCCTCTTCTCTGCTCCTGCATACTGCTGCCGACAGAGTGGTGAAGGCTGATGACGTGGCGTTCATATTCCAAGGCAAAACGAAGATTGCCGTCAAACGAACCTGGACGGTATGTCCTGCCAAGTGCAATGAACCTGGACGGTATGTCCTGCCAAGTGCAATGAACCTGGACGGTCTGTCCTGCCATGCCATGTGTGGAAGGAACCTGGATGGTATGTCCTACCACATGCAGCAGTGCAGGCGTGGGGGAGCAGCGGTGGCGAGTAACATGTGAATGGGGGCATAGCATAATAACTGAAACGCTCTCACGCTGCAAGCTCCATCCTTGCCTCCCCCATCCTCACCCCACCAGTTGCCTCCCAATCTCTCCCCCTGTGCACTCTCGCCTGACTTCACTCACTCGTGTCGTGGACGAGGTGGCCACGTTTTGAGGCGCCTCAAAACGAGGCGGCCATGCATGAGCATGGCCCACACATAGCATATTGCTGTGTGGGGCTGATCCATCACCAAAGGCCCTCTCAGTCTGCCTGCTCTGCTTCCCATCCCCTTCCCTCTTATGCGCATCCACTGCCCTCCTTTTTCCATCCCAACCAGGAACCACCCGCTGTCTTCCCCTGTCCACTCTCAACGGACTTCACTCGTGTTGTGGACGATGCACTGCAGGCAGCAGTGCAGGCATGGAGGAGTTTGGCTCTAAGACTGGGGAATCACTTTCTGAGATCTTGTGTATATCTCACTTCTCTCACCCACCCCTTCTTTTTTCTCCAGGTGCCGGCCAGTCTCTCCCCCTGTCCACTCGCCTGAATTCACTGACGTTGTAAACGAGGCGGTGCAAACAGCAGTGGAGGCAGCAGTGGAGGCAGCAGTGGAGGCGTGGCGAAGTGCTCTCAACAGAAGCTGTCTGAATTCCTGTGCAAAAGTGTCCCTCCTCTGCCTTTGTATTCCCATCCCCACCAGGTGCCGCCCAATCTCTTCCCCTGTCCGCTCTCGCCTGACCTCACTGACGTTGTGAACGAGGCGGTGCAAGCAGCAGTGGAGGCGTGGGGGAGCAGTTCGCTCACAGCACTGGAGGCAGAAGACAGGCTGGCATTCGCATGTGAGAAGGTGAGAGCTGATGATGGGGTGGTGGGTAGGGTAGAGGGTATGGGCGATCGAGTGGAGTGCTCATGGGCCAGTCACAGCAGTGAGGTCAGCAGTGCAGGCGTGGGGGAGCAGTCCGCTCACCGCATTGGGGCAGAGGACAGGCTGGCATTCGCATGTGAGAAGGTGAGAGCTGATGATGGGGTGGTGGGTAGGCGTTATGTTCAAATGAGAGAAGTGCATGTGAGCACAGGCCGCAGCAGCAGTGTAGGCGTGGGGGAGCGATCCCCTCACAGCAAGCAACTGACCGTGTGGTGAAGCAACTGAGAGCATCGTGTGGGGACGTGGAGGGGCAGAAGAGGAGGGTCATTGCTGCAAGAGACTGCTACCATTCTTCCCTCTCCCTCCTCTCCCCACCCCCCTCTTCTCATCCCCCCAGGGCCCCACAGCTGACCCTGTGGTGAAGCAATTAAGGGCAGCCTTCGAGGCAGTGGAGGGGGAGTATCGGCGATTCTCAGTGGAGGAGATGCGGAGGGTGATTGCTGCTCGGGGAGGGGGACTTTGTGTGCAATGACAGGATTTTGCTTGTATTGCCCTTCACTCCTTTCCTGCTCCCTATCCAGGGCTCCACGTCTGACCCTGTCGTGAAGCAGCTGAGGGCAGCTTCGTGGCGGTGGAGGGGGGGTATCGGCGATTCACGGTGGAGGAGAAGCGGAGAGTTATTGTTGCTGGGGGGAGGACAGCATGTGACACCACACTATCATGCTTGTTCTTCCTCTCCCTCCTCTCTGCTCCCTGCCCTTTCGTCCCCCAAGGGCCCCACAGCCGACCCTGTGGTGAAGCAATTAAGGGCAGCCTTCGAGGCGGTGGAGGGGGAGTATCGGCGATTCACCGAGGAGGAGAAGCGGAAAGTGATTGCTGCAGGAGGCCTGCATGTGATCGGCACAGAGCGGCACGAGTCACGACGTGTGGATAACCAGGTAGGCCGGTTGGTATGAGATCAGGTTGAGTGGTTCAAGGTTCATGGTTCAAGGTTTAAGGTTCAACGTTTAAGGTTCAAGGTTCAAGGTTTAAGGTGCAGCAGACTGCTTGTGATTGGCACGGAGCGACACGAGTCACGATGCGTGGACCACCAGGTAGGTCGGTTGCAACCTGTGTATGAGCACTGGATTTTCTAACATTGCTGCTGGGGGGCTGCATGTGATTGGCACAGAGCGTCACGAGTCGAGACGTGTTGACAACCTGGTGAGTGGTTCAAAATTCAGAGTTCAAGGTTCAACACGCAACAAACTGTTTGTCGTTGGCACATCAACTTGTGAGGCGCCTCATGATGTCATCGGCACATCAACTTGTGAGGCACCTTAAAATGTCATTGGCACATCAGACTACGGCAGGGAGATCCCAGCAGTTCTCCCCTCGTCTCCTTCCATGCAATGCAGCTACCTAGTCTCCAGGAACTGCTTATAGCTGCCATCACTGAAGGCCCGCATGATCACACCATATCTTCTTGCCCCGCAATCGATCGACTTCGTGGATCTCTTTGCTGACTGTTGCAGGAGGATTGTTGTGGCGGTGAAGGTTTACAATAACGGGGTATAAAAAAGTCATTAGGGAGGGAGGTTCAAGAAGAGGAGGGAGACGGCGGTGTGGGCGGTCATTACCCGAATTTTGCATACCGAGGAGGCTGATGAGGAAATGAAAATCGGGGTGATTTTGCATCCCTCTTTCTCTTTTCCTCATCAGGCTCCTCGGTGTGCAGAATCCGGGTGATGGTCGCCGCCCACACCGCCGCCCACACCGCCGCCCACACAGCCGCCTCCACCGCCGCCTCCTTCCTGAACCTCCCCGCAGATGAAATTTTTATACACCGTTATTGTAAACCTTCACTGCTACAGGTGAACTTGCTGCGGGTGTTTGGGGGAGAGAGGATCGACGGGCTGATGAGGGCCTTCCATGTGGAGGATCTGCCCTTCGAGTCGCCGTTTCCATTCCTGCTGCTGCTCTCCTCCCCCCTGTTTCCCGCCTGTTCCCCCCAATCTCAACTCTTTTTCTCCGTGCATCCAGCTACGTGGCCGCAGCGGGCGGCAGGGGGACCCAGGGAGCTCACGCTTCTTCCTGAGCCTTGAAGACAATCTGCTGAGAGTGTTTGGGGGAGAGAGGATCGACGGGCTGATGAGGGCCTTCCATGTGGAGGATCTGCCCATCGAGTCGCCGTTTCTGAACCGAGCGCTGGAGGATGCGCAGAGGAAGGTGGAGAACTACTACTTTGACATTCGCAAGCAGCTGTTTGAATACGATCAGGTGCGGTGCGGTGTGGTGCAGTGCAATGTGGTGTGGCTGGTGCGGCTCATAGGGTGTGCACTGATACAGGTCCAGTCTGTGCTAGAGGATGCGCAGAGGAAGGTGGATAACTACTACTTTGATATTCGCAAGCAGCTGTTCGAATACGACCAGGTGGGTGGGGTGTGGTGCAGTGCGGTGCTGTGCGATGCGATGCGGCCCGTAGGGCGTTCGCTGATACTGGTCTAGTCTGCGTAGGAGGATGCGCAGAGGAAGGTGGAGAACTACTACTTTGACATTCGCAAGCAGCTGTTCGAATATGACCAGGTGGGTGGGGTGTGGTGCAGTGCGGTGCGGTGCGTTGCGGTGCAGCCCGTAGGGTTTGCACTGATACAGGTCCAGTCTGCATTGGAGGATGCGCAGAGGAAGGTGGAGAATTACTACTTTGATATTCGCAAGCAGCTTTCGAATACGACCAGGTGGGGTGCAGTGTGGTGCAGTGCGGTGCAGTGTGGTCCCGGTGCAGCCCATAGGGTGTGCATTGATACTGGTCCAGCATTGGAAGATGCGCAGAGGAAGGTGGAGCCGCTTTGGCTACAGCTGTTTGAATACAACAGAGGATTTGGTGTGGTATGGTATGGTCGTGTGTGGTGCTGGCTGTGAAAGCATTGTTACACTGCACTGTTAGGCTTACCCCTCGTCCCCATGTTTGCTCCTTCAACGCATCCCCCACCCAACAGGTGCTGAACAGCCAGAGGGAGCGGTTCTACTCGGAGAGAAGGAGAGCGCTGGAGACAGAGGATCTGGTGTGGTGTGGTATGGTGGTGTGCGGTAATTTGATGGCTTTGAATGCTGACACCCCGGTTTCACTCTGTGCTCTTCTGATCCCCACCAGGTGCTGAACAGCCAGAGGGAGCGGTTCTACTCGGAGAGGAGAAGAGCGCTGGAGACAGAGGATCTGGAGGGGCTGATGCTGGAGTATGCACAGCTTACCATGGACGACATTGTCAATGTGAGGGGCGGTTCAGTCAGGTGCATTGCGATCAGATCAGGTGTGCTATTGTCACGTATGATGTGGTGACGTGCGATGCAGTCAGGTGCCACGCCATACTGTGAAGCTGTTCTTTCTCGAGAATTTCCGAGTCGATTCAAAAGCTGTTCTTTCTCGACAATTTCCGAGTCGACTCAAAAGCTGTTCTTTCTCGAGAATTTCCGAGTCGACTCAAAAGCTGTTCTTTCTGGGGAAGAACCTTGTTCATGTACGCTCTACTCTCACTCCATCTGCTCCCCACCTCCCTCAGGCAAACATCGATCCATCGCTGTCACAGGAGGAGTGGAACTTCGAGGTTCTTACAAAGAAGGTCAAACAGTAAGTGCTGCAGTTCTCATTTATACTAATCATTTCGAATCCTCTAGTGAATTCTTCCAGAGGTAATGTTGATTTTCCTTTCTTCCTTTCTTTTTTTCTTCTTCTTCCCAGCACTGGTTTGTCGAAAGACGGTCGCTATCTCCATTTCAACTTCTGAGGCGCCTCATTTGAGGCGCCTCAAAGAACGGCCGCCATCTCCATTGCACCGAATCCCCCCTCGAGTGTACCCTTCCTTTTCTCCCTCTTCATCCTTCACATACCCCCTCTTGCAGGTACTGTGCTCTGCTCACGGATTTATCAATCGATGACATTATCTATCACAGCGACACTGTAGACACCCTAAGGGATTACCTGCACCAACGCAGCAAAGACGCCTACTACACAAAGAAGGTGCGGAAAAAAAAAAGTCCTTGGTCTCACCACTGAGAATCCCGTAAGCGGTACTCCAAGCTTATCAAGATGAATCAGCTGGAAGAGCACCCACTTTCACCCCTTCCACCGCTCTTTTTTCTCCATCACCATTCTCAACCCCTTGGCACCGCGAACTCTCAAATGGCACAGCACCCGCCGCCACTCATCCCTCAATATCACCTCAATCTCTTTCTCGAACCCCAACCCTAACCCCCTGTGACCCTACCTCCTCACCCTTTCTACAGGCAGAGGTAGAATCGGCAGTCCCAGGGTTAATGAGGGATGCAGAGCGGTACTTTGTGCTCACTCAGATGGATCTTCTCTGGAAGGAGCATCTGCAGGCGCTCAGGTTCACCCAGCAGGCCGTGGCTTTAAGAGGCTACGCGCAACGAGACCCTCTTATCGAGTACAAGCTTGAAGGGTACAACCTGTTTCTCGCAATGATGGGGCAGATTCGACGAAACGTCATTTATTCCGTGTATCAGGTGAGAACATGCGTAGACATCTAGATGTTTGTATCGAGTACAAGCTTGAAGGGTACAACCTCTTTTTCGCAATGATATGGCTGATCCAGCGAAACGTCATTTACTCTATTTACCAGGTGAGAGAATGTGTACGTTGGTATGATCTTCGCATATGGCCACGCAATTTGGGGCCGCCTACCTGCCTTTCTTCCCAGAATCTTTTGAGTCGACTCAAAAGTCGTTGGTATGATCTTCGCATACGGCCATGCCATTTGGGGCCGCCTACCTGCCTTTCATCCCAGAATCTCCCGCCTCCCTCCTGGCTCCCAATCCTTGCATTCCCATGATTTTGCATTTTGATCAGTCGGTTTTGACAACCCTGTGAATGTGTGCTCTCGTGATGGTTTGTGTTCTTGTAATGGTGTGTGTTCTTGTAATGGTGTGTGTTCTTGTAATGGTCTGTGTTCTTGTAATGGTGTGTGTTCTTGTAATGCTCTGTTACAGTTCAATCCAGTCACAGTGAGTCAACCTGAGGGAGCACAACCGTCCAAGACTAGCTGAAAGTGAAAGAATGTAAATGGCGAGATATGCTCACTTCGCTTGTGGTGTAAGTGAGAGGGATTCTGGAGACACACAGTCGGCCCTTAGAAGTTGCAAGAACATCACTTGGTGGGCGTTGACTTCCCTCGTCTGCTAATGGCCAGATATATGCTGGCTTCGCTTGTGGTATAATTGAGAGGGATTCTGGAGGCACGCAGTCGGCCCTTAGAAGTTGCAAGAACATCACCTTGTGGGGGTTGACTTCCCTTATCCCTTGTGCATCCGTGAATGTTTGTCGCCGAGTTTTGCAGCAGCTGTTGACCAGCGTTGAGTGTGAATCATCCCTCACAAATGCCTCTTTTTCCCACCAGTCTGTTCACGATGTGGTGTGAGCTTACGGGTACCGTAGACATACAGTACCATTCCCAGTCGGGTTAGGACGCCACGCTCCTCCGCTTGAACGAGACGAGCAGAGGTAGATAAGCCTTCTTGTTTACATTCCAAGAACGGCGATCAGCGATTGCGAAAGAGCGTGAAGCGCGTATTTTTAGGACAAACTGGTTGCCAGGCGTGGGAATTGCGGCTCATGTGGGTTGATCTTTGATAGGCGCCGCCTGGCGAAATGGCAAGCACAAGACACGATAGGCCTCAAGGCTACTAGAACACCATCCTAGTAACTTGAAACCAAACAAAACAGTATAATCAAGGCGGCATATAGGCCAGCGCTTCCGTTGTTGCATTTACGCTATAGTAGCTCTATCCGCCTCTTTATTATCGAGGTTCGTTGTTAAGGCGAAGCCCTGCACGCGCCTGGTTTCGCGTGTAGCAGCCCTATGCGGAGTAGCGAGGCTTCGCATACCGCATACCGGTTTTACCAGTATTGCGGTATTCGCCAAGTACACTCCAGTCTGTGCGCTTCGGTATGCGCATTTCGACATTGGACCAGGGAAGTGACGACATTGCACAAACGCGTATGTGCAACTGTCAGTGTTGCAAGAACCTGCGCAACTACTCGTAGGCAGGTAGAAATACACCTGACGGTATTTTCACCTGATGGTATTTTCACCTGGCGGTGCCAACCTGGAACCGCATTCTAGAGTAGGTGCTTGCACGTTCTCCTTGAACAACGTTCTTCATGAACAACGTTCTCGTAGAACGTTCTTGCACACGTCACTATGCTTCTCTATAAGGTTCATGTTGTTTCTGTTGTAATCAATCAATTAATGAAGTTCTTTCTTTCCGTTACTGCATACCAAGTTGGCTTCAGTATTCGGTTTCCAGCAAGTCCGTATTCGGTTTACAAGCATCCGCTTTGCAACTCTGCGCCTAGGCTCTCCCATAATCGCCTATTCTCCGCATTCGTCACCATAACCTCCTGAAGTAGTAACTACACGTTAGCCGCGGGAGGATAGCCTCCTGGTGGCGGGTACGCGGCTGCGGCAGGCGGGGCATTGGCGGCGTATTTTTCCTCCGCGCTCTTACGGTTGCGGCGCATGATAAAGAAGACGCTGAGGAGAATCAGGCCTGTGACGAGAGGCACTACGATCCCCAGTACGATGCGCGGCCAGCATACATATCTGCAATCGGCTGCCGGAAAGGAAGTCGGAAGAGAAAGGGGAAAACAGGGGGGCAGCGCATTTGTATCAGTGTTGGATGCATTTCAGGCGCATAAATTCGACGTGCTTTTATTCGGGATATTCGGACTCCCGTCATAATAGCAGCCCGCCTGGTAGCAGCATGTGTTGCTATATTTGTCAGCGGTGCACAAATTGCACGAAAAGTGCTTCGAAAATCACCGCAACTCTACAAAATTTGCGAGCCCACATCCCATGCCCAAATCTGGGTTTTCCCCATCTATGAGCACTGACCTCTGCACGAGCAATTACAAAGGTCACGTGAAACAGTGTTTAGGAGGGTAAACAGTGCTGAAATATTGGTGCACATTTCAAAATCTTTGTCCCCCCTTCCTCATTGTCTCTGCAGCTACCTCAAGCTCGCATCGAGCCAGCCCCGCACATACCAATTTGGTTTGATGCAGCGACTATACTTCGGTTCTGGTGGATGTAGAGTGGTGTAACTTCGTTGCAAACAGGCCACCGAATTTGCATGATCGTGGGACTTCGCACCAGCTGAAATTTCATGTGCGTTATAACAAGGAGAACTATAGCGAAACTTGTGTCGGATAAGGTGTTGCTGACGCGTCAAAAACACATGTGTTGCTGACGCGTCAAAAACATTGCGACTTTGCAGGTGCAGTTTCACAACTGGATGTGACAGCGTGGGTTGGTTTGGCCTTCTGTGGCGAAAAGTAACCCACAAGGCTTGGGCTCGTGTGGGGCGCGAGGTGGGAAGGGGCACCACACCATCAATTTCGCAAATCACTTCGCCAAATTCTCGCCAATCAGCACGTGCGACAACCACAGAAAGAAATGCCCCTTGCTATGGAAGTTCCTTCACTCGCTATTCAAACTCCTCGCTATCCAACTCCCAGCATTCAGTTCATCATCTCTCTCTGCATCCATGTTTCGGTTTCCTAGACTCACTCAAGAGTGCTATTGCTGATTGCACCTGTTCCTTCCTGATAAGACGCTACTAATGTATTCGTTCGTTTGTGTTCTGTTTGTCTTTCATTCTCCTCCCAGCAGCATACGATCAAGAGTCTCAGTGGCGGATGTTAACCTGCCTTGGCTGCATGAAACTCCTAATTACGCAATGGCTGCACACTCTACACCCGCTAATCCGTTCGTGTGCGAAACAGGTAAGTTGTTTTTAGGGATACGCATTGGCTAACATAACCTCGTGCGTACCTATTTTCTGTGTCCTATATCAGTATCAGCCAAGATGAAGTTTTACCTTCCAGCGTTCGAGACTATTATCGCCTTCTCTGAAAACATTTATTTATCAGGTGTTTGTCGCCATATTTGGACGTCTTCAATCCTGTTTCGTCGTCATTGATGTCCTTCGATGCATTTCTTGTCACCTTAACGAAGCTCGGAAAGGCCCTGCCACATGAAATGCATATACGGTTGGTAGGTTGGTGTCCGTTTCATGGTATGTGTGCTGGCTCTTTTGACCTAACTCTGTTGCATATGTTGGTGCTAAGTGCAGAACCCTCGTCCCGCCGAATTGTGCCGTTCATCAATGCATGATGCATGTGTTGTGGGTGTTGTACATCAGTACATAATTAGGATCTTTTTTGCCTTAGTGGTAAGGCAGACCAGGTACTGGTACTGGATGTCATTGATGTAATGCTGGATTGAAATATAAGAGATACCAAGCAGATAACGAGACTCACGTATCACGATTCTACGGATTGATACCACTACCCGTACCTATTTTGAAAGCTGTTTTCACGTTTTGCATTCTTTTGATATATTTAATCATGATAGGCAGTGTGTACTGTGATAATTGATCCGTTATTGAAGCGTCTTATATGCATTGCTTCAATTGCTGTAATGAGGATGAGCAATGCTGGTCGAATGCTGGTGCACTGGTTGCCGAGCCTGATCAAGATTGCTCCGGCATACCTTCCAACCATTGCTCAAACAAAGCTCACCCGTCAAGATTGCTCAAGCATTTCACATGATAAACCACGAGCATTGATGGCAGGGGAAAACCTCAAAGAGTCCCCATGAAATGTTTTTGCAATCTTTTTCCTTCCGACATTTTGTAGAGTATTGAGGGAAGGTTGATCACTATGATTATCTGACCAAGATGACATGAAAGCGTTGCTTTTTTATCCTTAGAGCACATTTTCATGTTGAGCTAAGCACTCGCTACTCTCATTCCAGCCGTCTCGCCTACGCAACGCACTTCAATAATCGTGCAGTGTTCAGCAAGCGAGGGCATGGTTGTACAGCTCTGGCTTGTTTGCGACGTGAATCCTGGAGAGTTGCCTTTGCGGGTAAAATGGTAGTGGCAAGTGGTGTTGAGGCTATTAGAGCGTTTTCTTGTGGTAAACAGTGGTTCTGCTAATCGAAGCCAAGGGGAGGCCGAAATATGGAATCGGGTCGAAAGACTACTTCTCACGAAACCTGCTCAACCACCATAAATTGCATTCCACCACCGACTGTTCGCTGAGGCACCAATATTTCTGGCTGCCAATTATTCTGGCTGCCGAGAATCACGCGCATCTGATGTTGACTTGCATTGACTGTTCCAAGAGCCTCCGTTAAAGCCGCGGTGCAACTATCTTAGGAACAGTGACAAGCCGGGTTTTGTCTTGTTCCGTACTGGTAGTCAATTGGCTAGCGAGTGTGTAAGTTGTGTTGCGATGAAAACATCCAAGGCGAATGTCGCGAACCTCGAAAGGAAAAGGGGGGGGGGAAGGGGTGGGGGGAAGGGAAGGGGGGAACACACACGAAACGGGAAATGGGACCACATCACCACCCCCATACTCCCTTTCGCTGATTGTTCTGCCAATAACACCTCCACATTGCAAAACGATAAACCTTATGTTTCATAAAAGCTTTGCAAAATACATATTTCACTTACAAGGTTTATTTTGGTTTATTTATCCATCCATTTGCAAGAGTATTATTTCTAATGGGGAGAAAGAACATCAACTGTACAGACCTGCAAGACTTGGAATATCATATTGAAATCCTTATCATGCAAAGGATCGCAAGCAAACAACATGGCATAATCCAAGGAGAGCCGATTTTTACACTCCGATCCACTATTGGTGCAGCTGTCCATTTACAGGGAGGAGGGGGGAGGGGAAAAGGGGAAGGAAACGTTGCGCATTATTGAAGAATGTTAGGTAGGGAAATTGAAGAGAGCATGGAAACTGAGATATGATAGACAGCCATCAGTGGCCAAGCAAAGCTGGTACTGTCGGCTGAATTGAACGAGAGAACGTAGTGGAAAGGGAAGGGACGGTAGTGGGGGAAGGCGAGGGGCAGGGGAGGGGGGAAAGGGATGGCTGAGAGAAGCGTGAATGGTGGGAGAGGACAGTAGGAAAGGGAAGGGATGTGAGAGAGGGGGAGGAAAAGTGGGAGGGAAGGACAGGGGGAAAGGGAGAGAAGGACAGGGGGAAAGGGAGAGAAGGACAGGGGGAAATGGAGAGGAGGACTGGGGGAAAGGGAGAGGAGGACAGGGGGAAAGGGAGAGGATGACAGGGGGAAATGGAGAGGGGGACAGGGGGAAATGGAGAGGAGGACAGGGGGAAAGGGAGAGGAGGACAGGGGGAAAGGGAGAGGAGGACAGGGGGAAAGGGAGAGGAGGACAGGGGGAAAGGGAGAGGAGGACAGAGAGAAATGGAGAGGAGGACAGGGGGAAAGGGAGAGGACAGGGGGAAAGGGAGAGGAGGACAGGGGGAAATGGAGAGAAGGACAGGGGGAAATGGAGAGGAGGACAGGGGGAAATGGAGAGGACAGGGGGAAAGGGAGAGAAGGACAGGGGGAAAGGGAGAGGAGGACAGGGGGAAAGGGAGAGGAGGACAGGGGGAAAGGGAGAGGAGGACAGGGGGAAAGGGAGAGGACAGGGGGAAATGGAGAGGAGGACAGGGGGAAAGGGAGAGGAGGACAGGGGGAAAGGGAGAGAAGGACAGGGGGAAAGGGAGAAGAGGACAGGGGGAAAGGGAGAGGAGGACAGGGGGAAAGGGAGAGGAGGACAGGGGGAAAGGGAGAGGAGGACAGGGGGAAAGGGAGAGGAGGACAGGGGGAAAGGGAGAGGAAAACAGGGAGGGCACTGCCCAAGAGAAGTTGATGCTGAGGACCGGGCAAGGGATCGGAAAGGGGGAGGCATTGGAGAGGAATAAATATGGAGGGGGACGCGAGATGCTTCGCCACCGTCGCACAGATGCTTCGCCCCGCTGCTCGCTATCGTCGCCCTGGAGCTCGCTATCGTTGCCCTGGTTGTCGCTATCGTCGCCTTGATGCTCGCTATCGTCGCCCTGGAGCTCGCTATCGTCGCCCTGGTGCTCGCTATCGTCGCCCTGCTGCTCGCTATCGTCACCCCGCTGCTCATATCGTCGCCCCGCTGCTCGCTATCGTCGCCGCACCGCTCGCTATCGTCGCCCCGCTGCTCGCCACCGTCGCACCCATTCCTGCCTGTCGCTACCGTTGCGCCTTTGCTACCGCAGATACGTCAGGAATGGAGGGGCGGGAGAGGAATAAGGACGGCAACGGAGGAAAACGAGCGCAATGCGCTTCGAATACGACAAAAAGGTGTTTACGAGGTAGGAAATTGCGCAGATATTCGTGAGCACATCAATAGACCATGAAACGCGAGAAATCTTAGCGGAAATGGCTCTGCGTAGCTCGGAAAACGCACTTCAAGTTAGTAAGAACCTAGTTCAAGCGTGAGAGTTTGCCGAGTTTGAGTTGTTTTGAGTTCAAGTTTGAATTTTCAAGTTTGCTGCATGCGCTCCCCCTCAACTCGTTGAGCGGAGCTTTTCCCCGAGCCCTCCCCCGTTTCCCCCCCACACACATCATACTGCGAAGGACTTTTCCGCACGCCCTTCCCCCGCTGGCAGAAACCTCTCCCTGCTCGCTTTCCTGTGTATACTGGGTTACGCGGCTTTCAAACTATAATAGTTTGAACTAGAGCCCGGATATCTGCACCGCGGCTTTAAAGCCCGAAGCCCGAATTACAAAGTCAAACAAGAAGTGGTGACACTGTGCCTCCCCCACCAACTTTCCCAAACCTTGTTTCCGGTTCCGACCATGCTTGGTTACCACACTGAAGCGGGGTCGAGTTTCGGCAAGCTCACCGAGACTCCTGCTGTTATGAGTTGTACGAAAGAAGAGTGCGCAGTATTCAATAACGCGGAAGTGATTACAACTACTGAGCAAACAACGAGGTTTAGGCATAATATAGCAAATCTAGCTAGGCCGAGGTCGCGGAGTCGCGAGAAGGTTGGGTGCAGGTTTGGGGTTGGGAAACCCGAAGGCGACGCGGAGGACGTTCGGAAGGCGAGGTCGACGGACCGAGCCTGAACTCCGAAAATTGGAAATGTACGCGTACGGAGTGCCTCAGTAAGGAATTAGCAAAATTCCTCACACTACCCCCCCTCCCCCCCCTCCCCCCCCCCCCCCCCCTTAAGAAAGGTGGTCAATATCAGGCACGCGTCGGCGGGAAAGATAATCCCGAAGCACCCGAGTGGCCTTGTAGTGAGTCAGCCGGGACTCACGTGTCATCTTCGCTTGTGCGATCCACCCAACGGAGAAGGAAATCGACGTGGCGTCCAGCTGGGGTCGCAAGAATGCGATGATTTAAAATCTTCCATGGTTGAAGCGTTGGATCTGCCACAGGTCGGACACTTGGCGCCAGGCTGGGTCGAGCGACGTCGGATGGCTGCGGAGCCACGTAGTGGCGGAGTAAGCTGACGTGGAAGGCGTCGTGGATCTTCCAGTCGTCCGGGAGTAGGAGTTTCGCCGTGACCGGGGTCAGCATCCGAATGATGCGGAAAGGTCCTACGTAGCGGGGACGTAATTTCGCAGGCTGGGGCAGTCGGAGATTCTTCGTGTCCAGGAGAACCATTTGCCCGTCACGGAAGGGTAAGTTCCGTCGATGTTGGTTGGTGTAGCGGCTGGCAGCAGTATTAGCCTTTCATATGAATTCTGCTGCTTTGTCGCGTGCTGCTTGAAGTTCCGAAACAAACTGCTGCGACCGTGGTACTGGATTTTCAGGAGTCGTTGAAGAGGGTACCACCTGATCTATCCTGTAATTGAGGTAAAACGGTGATTGATTGGTCGTTGCAGACGGGGCATTGTTGTACGCAAATTCGAGCATGGGAAGCGAATCTTCCCACTTGGTGATGTCGGGGCAGTTCGTGCGAATCAACTACTCCATCGTCTGGTTGGTCCTCTCGGTCTGCCTGTCGGTTTGCGGGTGGTATGACGACGAAAACTGCAGGCGGGTGCCGTACTGTGCCCATGTCTCCTGCCAGAACTTCGACGTAAATTTCGGGTCCCGATCGCTGATGATCGCCGAAGGTAACCCGTGTAGTCGCCGATGGTGCGAAATGCCCCATTTTCGTTAAGCGGTCGATGACGACCAGCACCGAATCGTTGCCACTTGCACCAGCTGGCAGCCCGGTGACAAAGTCCATTGTCACATGTTGCCATGGTCGTTCGGGTGGCTCGAGGGGTTGCAGCAATCCAGCTGGGCGTTGACGTGATGATTTCATTGCTTAGCAGGTCGGGCAGGCGGACACGTAGTGCTGCACGTCCGACGCCATGTCGGGCCAGTAGTAATTCCGATGCAGCATCTTCAATGTTTTGTCGATGGCGAAATGCCCGGAGAGATTGGAGTCGTGTACCTCCTGTGTCAGCAATTCTCGTAAGGGTCGGTAGGAAGGTACCCAAACTCGGTTGGTACCGACTTTTAGGTAATAGCTCCCATGACCCGTTGGTGTTGGTTGGTCCTGAAAAACCTGTCAGTCCTGTAGCCATGCATGAAGAGTCCTGCCAATAAAGGGTTAGAATGGGCGATTAGCACTGCTGCGGTCTGCATTGATGGGCGGGTCAGGGCGTCGGCGATGTTGTTGGCGCCCTTTTTGTACGTGATGGTGTAGCTGAAGTTTGACTCGAGGTAGTCGAGCCACCGGATTTGTCGCGGGTTGAGCTGTGGTTGGCTGCGCATGTACTGTAGTGACTTGTGGTCTGTCCTGATCGTGACGTCGGCTCCCGTAAGGTAACAGCGCCAGGTACGAAACGCATGCACGATGGCGAGCATTTCTTTGTCGTGTACAGGGTAGTTGCGCTCGGGCGGCTGCATTTTCCTTGACTTGTACGCGATGGGTTGCAGCCCGTTGCCAAAGTCCTGTAGGAGGACGGCGCCGACGACGAAATCGCTGGCGTCCGTCACAACTTCGAACGGTCGGGATGGATCTGCCAGACGAAGTACCTTGGGTGAACTCAAAATTTTCTTCAGGTCGTCGAAGACCAGCTGCTCTCTCTCCCCCCAACCAAATTGCAGGCCCTTATGCAGAAGATCGGTTAACGGTCTGGTTACCCTCGCCATATTCGGTACAAAACGGCGGACGTAGTTAACGAAGCCGAGGAAACTCTGCAACTCCGTGATGTTCGCGGGCGGCTTCCACTCCGAAATCGCTTTTACTTTGCGAGGGTCAATTTTAATGCCCTCCCCTAAAACCACGTGCCCCAGGAACTCCAGCTCCGACTGTAAGAACTCACACTTAGAGCCCTTAGTAATCAGCCGGTTCTGCTGCAAGCGCCGGAACACCTCCTCTAAGTCCTGTAAACGCAGCTCCCGAGTCTTGCTGTACACTGTTGGTGCAACCCTACGGTTTGCACTCGGCTTGTTGTCCGTGTGCGTGAATGTGTGTGTGTATGGAATGGTATGAGGGCATGGGATAATATATATTTCATGCTTATAATTGTGTGTGAATGTTGAGTCATGATGTCGAGTGTGTGTGTCGAGTCAATAGCGAGTTATCGCTAGACGCGTGTTACGCGGTCGTTTGTGTCTCGCGCGCGGTTTCTATTTTGTCGTGCGCGGTTTCTATTTTGTCCTGTGTCGAACGTTCGGCGTGTCGCAGGTGTGTGCAGCAGACCCATCAAGAACTCAAGGATGAGTTTGTGATGAAGAGCCCGAGCCTTGGTGTCAAGCCTCAAGTGATTTCGAAGCTTGCCAAAAGGGTACACCTCAAGATATTGAAGATAGTTACATTACTTTGTGTAGTGTAACATTTCACTTGGTGTAGGCCCTAGTGAAGGGTAGTTTCGAGACCCTTCGTGGTTGGGGACAGTGTGGCACTGTTACACATCACTGTACCTCGGCTCTTGGGGTTTGTAGGAGCTGGGAGTCATTCCCAACTCGTAACTCTTCCTATCTTGTGTTCTAAGACTATAGTGGCTGCCATAGTACCGTTCGTTCAAACTGACGCTGTGTCGTCAATTCTTTATCAAATCGTGCAATCTAAATTGCTAATTGTAGACGACGTGAAGACGCTCCAGATCCAATTTGAATCAAGTCATTTGCAGCTGTGAGCAGAACGCTATCAACGTTTGAAGCCGCTGTGCAGAAATCCGTCTGTGCTCTCTATCTTTCGTTTTAGGCACATTCAAGCCTATTGTGACTATAACAAGTGGTATCAGAGGCCCTTGGAGCAGTTTCGACAATGTCTGGACCTGAGGAAAGGGGTGGCAGAGGTGCTGGTGGCAGTGGAGAAGCTCAAGCTCAAGGCCAACCCCGTGATTCAGCCATGGCGCCCATGCAACCAAGTCTTGGCCCACCTAGGGATGAGCCTAGGGTGTTTGGGCTTGACAAGTTCAACGGTGACAACTTTGCTGAATGGTCCTTCAAGATGGAGAACATCTTTGACCACTATGACCTGCTGGAGGTGATGGAAGGAACGGAGAAGCGCCCCGAGAACGACCCGGAGAAGAGCCCGTGGGTGCGGAAGAGCGCACAAGGCTATCTCTTACTTGGGCAAGCGTTGGGGAGCAGTCAGATCCGTCACATCAAGCCATTCCAGCGTGAACCAGAGAAAGGACCAAAGGCATGGGCTGCTCTCAAGGGTGTACATGCTCCTGCAACAGCGGCGGTAGCGGTGGTGTTGGAACGGCAAATGGCGGCACTACGAATTGAAGAAAACGAAGCGGTTGAAGAAGGGGTGCAGAAATTCTTCGACTTGTTGACGCGGCTTGAGGGAGCTGATTTGAACTACAGTGAGCTCGAAGACCAAGTTGCTGGCCTTACTCCCAGAGTCATGGTCCTCGCTCATCATCAACCTTAATCGCGACTTGCCCCGCCTCTCGCTTGAAGACGTGAAGCGAGCTATCCTTCAAGAGGATTTCCGCCGCCGTGAGTTGGCGAGTGCGGATGGCGCTGGGGCAGCGAGCATCGGCCGTGGATATGGTCGAGGAAGAGGCAGAGGACGAGGGGGAGGAAGGTTTGGTGGCAGCAACTTCGGCGGAGGCCGCAGGAGTGGCGGTTACGGCAGCGACGACAAGAGCTACGGACGCGGTCGCGGCCGATTCGACGGCGAGTGTCACTATTGCCACAAGAGCGGACACATGTGGCGCGACTGCTACAAACTCCCTGATGGTTGGACCCCTGCTCAAGGCCAAGAGGGTAGAGGAGCAGGAGGAGGGAGAGGACGAGGCCGTGGAGGCCGTGGCGGTCGCGGTGGCGGAGCTGCAAACATGAAGAGCGGAGACAACGACAAGGACCCGAGCGACGATCGATACCCGGGTCTATTCTACTTCGTGTCGACGCAAGTACCGGCTGGTCCAGAGAAGGATGAAGGCTTTGAGGAGCCAGCAGCTGTGGGGAAGGTGACCCTACACCCCCTGGACTATTGGGTGATTGATAGTGGCGCTACCTATAGCATGACACCTCGCCCGGACTTGCTCACCGAACTCGAGCCGTCACCGGTGAAGCATGTCACATCGGCTTTGGGGCAGCGAGCAGAGGTGAAAGGCATGGGCAAGGCCATGTTCAAGGGTGCTGATGGGAAGAACGTGCTTTGGGTGCCCAGCCTTGCTGCAAACCTGATTTCCGTGCGGCGGTTGGCAAAGGCCGGCATGGACACGAACTCGAAGGGAGCCAAGACCTACACCGCAAGGCTTGGCGATCGAATTCTTTGGGACCTTCATGAGGACAGGGATGTCTACAACGAGATGTGGCAGATCCCAGTGGTCCCTATGCCTAAGGAGAGGCAAGTGGCAGCAAGCATCAGCACCAAGGATGGAGCGGTCGGTAGCGACGATGGCGCGAACGGTCGCGCTAAGGAGAATGAGCTCAAGAAGAGCAAACCTGGAGGGACCAGCAAGTTCAGTGAACCTAAGGAGAGTGGTGCAGCAACCAAGGAGCAGCAAAAGGGTGAGGAGAACCCAGAGGCAGCAGCGGAGGAGGACTACGGAGAGAGTATGTGGGGCGCTATTGCGAGCGCGGCATTCTCCAATCCAACTTCGGCTACGGGGGAGTGTGATTGGCTCACCTTGCATCGGCGCATGGGGCATGTGGCCCTGCCCATCTTGCAGCAGCTAGTGAAGAATGAGATGGTTGCTGGCATACGTGTGAAGGGGGAGCCCGATGAGGTGCTTGGCTGCCCGACGTGCATTCAAGCCAAGTTCACCCGGTTTCCGTTCCCTAGTTCGGAGGCAACGGCAAAGGCACCGCTTGATGAGGTGGTGATGGACGTGGTGGGCCCCCTGAAGCTTGGAGCTGCTGGAGCTGAGTATTTTCTCACCATTGTCGACGTCTACACCCGCATGACTTGGGTGTACGTGCTGGCCAAGAAGAGCGACGTGGCTGAAACGTTGAAGACGGATTGGTTCCCGATGGTGGAGCGGCAACAAGACCGTCTAGTCAAGTCAATCCGCACCGATCGAGGGGGAGAGTTCCTGAGCAAGGAGTTTGGGTTGTGGCTGAAGAAGAATGGTATTCGGCACTCCCTCACCATGCCATACTCCCCTGCAATGAACGGCATCGCCGAGCGAGCGAACCGCACAATCACGGAGGCGGCACGCGGGTTGCTCATTGAAGCCGGGCTACCCGACTATTTCTGGCCTGATGCGGTGCGGAGCGCGTGTGTGGCCAAGAACAAAGCCTTGACTCATGTGGGAGCAGACAAATGGGTGCCCTATGTGAAGTGGCTAGGAAGGAAGCCAAAGGTGGATATGCTTCGGGTGTTCGGGTGCATGTGCATGGCGCTCGTGCCTAAGCATCTTCGGCACAACAAGCTTGGTGCCAAGGCGGTGTGGGCCGTGCACTTGGGCATGGCTCAAAACAGCAAGGGATGGCTTCTTTGGGACCCATTCACCAAGAAGTTCTTGGTGAGCAGGGACTGCAAGTTCATGGAGAACTTCATGTACAAGGATTGGAAGGCGGAGAATGAGGCGAAGATAGGCGTGCGGTTTGGGGAGGTGAAGAGTTCCGGTTTGGAGCATGTGGAGCTGCCTTTGGAGCTGAGCAGCGGCAGCACAACCACAAGGCAATCCTCCCTTGTGAATGGGGGAGAGGAGGCCAATGATGCAGAGGAAGAAGAGGAGGAGGTGCAGCAAGTGAGCGAGCGTGCACCGTCACTCCCTTCCCGTACTACGAGTGCTCCACGGATTCGAGCCACACCGCAGCAACGCCAAGGCCTTCAAGTCCCTGCAGCTGAGGAGGAAGGAAGGGGGAAGAGGAGAGTTCAACCCCCTAATAGGCTGACCTATGATGCGCCGGGAAAGCAGGGCAAGACAGCCCTGGCCGGAGCGGCAATGATGGTCGGAGACGACGAGGAGAGTGACTACGAGGAGTGTGCCTTCGCGTTCTTCTCTCCGGTGGAGATGCCGGGAGAACCAGCAACTCTCAAGGAGGCTTTGGAGAGTAGTGATGCTGAGGAGTGGAAGAAGGCCATGGAGAGTGAGCTGAAGAGCATTGAGGAGAATGACACGTTTGAATTGGTGGAGCTACCGGAGGGGCGTACGGCGATAACGTCCAAGTGGCTCTTCAAAATCAAGTCGGATGCCGACGGCAAGATCGAGCGCTACAAGTCTAGGCTTGTAGCCAAGGGGTACCAGCAGAAGGAGAAGGTGGAATTCAAGGAGCTGTTTGCCCCTGTGGTGAAGCCGACGACGCTGCGAACCCTATTCGCGGGAGCCGCCATCAAAGGATGGGTAGTAAAGCAAATGGACATCGTAACGGCATTCCTTAACGGCATCCTTGAGGAGGAGATTTTTATGGCGCAGCCAGAGGGGTTTGATGATGGTAGTGGCAGAGTGTGGAAGCTGAAGAAGGCCCTCTATGGGCTGAAGCAGGCCCCTAGGCAATGGTACATGAAGCTGCGCGAAGTGTTGGAGGGGATCGGCTTCACTCCCTCAACGGCCGATCACTCCTTGTTCATGCTTGGCGAGGGGGAGCAGAGGAGTTTCATGGTGGTTTATGTGGATGACATCCTCATTTTCTCACCCTCTTCTGACCTTGTGAAGGAGGTGATGCTGAAGCTTCAAGACAAGTTCAAGTGCAAGGCCCTTGGTGACGTGAGCTTCTACCTTGGGCTCCACATCGAACGAGATGTGGAGAAGCGGTGCATGCAGGTGCATCAACGAAAGTATCTGGAGGCATTGGCTGCCAACTTTGGGCAGAGTGAAGGCCATGTGGCTACACCCTTTCCCTCTGGGTTCAAGTGTGTGAAGGGACCAGAGGAGGAGAGTGTTGGTGAAGAGGAGAGGCGCCGATTTCACTCGTTGGTGGGCAGCCTCATGTATGCGGCGGTAAACACCCGACCGGACGTCGCGTTTGCTACCGGGCAGCTGGCTAGGGTTGTGCAATGCCCTAATGAGGAGCAGGTAGCAGCTGGAATGAGGGTGGCCAAGTATCTTGGCCAAACACCGACCGTTGGGCTGCAATACTCGGCGGCGGCACAAAGGCGCCAAAAGGGCGCGGATGGTGTTGAACCCGGGCGTTTGTTCCTCACCGCCTACTCGGATGCTTCATATGCATCAGAACCAGAGGACATGACAAGTGTGGGAGGCTTCATATGCTGTGTTGGTGGAGGCCCAACTGCTTGGGAGAGCAAGAAGCAGGTTGACCAAGCTTTGAGCTCGGTGGAGTCCGAGTACATGGCACTCTTCCGTGCCGTACGGGAGATTGTGTGGCAGCGGCGTTTGTTGGCTGAATTGGGGGAGGAGCAGCAAGGACCTACCCCACTGTACTGTGACAGCCAGGGTGCCATTGCTCTTGCTAAGAACCCTGTGTTGCATGGACTCACGAAGCACATGAGGGTGAAGTGGCATTGGACGAGGAGCATGGTAACCGCGGGTGAAGTTGAGTTACGCTACGTGAAGACCACGGGGCAGCCGGCTGACATGATGACCAAGAGGCTGGTGGAGCAGCAGCATTGGAAGTGTTGCAAGCTGGCTGGGATGGCTCTGAACTGAGAGAGCAACATATCCTAAGGCCAACAATCCGAGGGGGAGTTTGTTGGTGCAACCCTACGGTTTGCACTCGGCTTGTTGTCCGTGTGC
This sequence comes from Closterium sp. Naga37s-1, assembly GCA_947471745.1. Lineage (NCBI taxonomy): Eukaryota > Viridiplantae > Streptophyta > Zygnematophyceae > Desmidiales > Closteriaceae > Closterium > Closterium sp. Naga37s-1. Next base: position 54,765 of record CANJKZ010000022.1, on the reverse strand, counting down.
GTGAATGTGTGTGTGTATGGAATGGTATGAGGGCATGGGATAATATATATTTCATGCTTATAATTGTGTGTGAATGTTGAGTCATGATGTCGAGTGTGTGTGTCGAGTCAATAGCGAGTTATCGCTAGACGCGTGTTACGCGGTCGTTTGTGTCTCGCGCGCGGTTTCTATTTTGTCGTGCGCGGTTTCTATTTTGTCCTGTGTCGAACGTTCGGCGTGTCGCAGGTGTGTGCAGCAGACCCATCAAGAACTCAAGGATGAGTTTGTGATGAAGAGCCCGAGCCTTGGTGTCAAGCCTCAAGTGATTTCGAAGCTTGCCAAAAGGGTACACCTCAAGATATTGAAGATAGTTACATTACTTTGTGTAGTGTAACATTTCACTTGGTGTAGGCCCTAGTGAAGGGTAGTTTCGAGACCCTTCGTGGTTGGGGACAGTGTGGCACTGTTCCACATCACTGTACCTCGGCTCTTGGGGTTTGTAGGAGCTGGGAGTCATTCCCAACTCGTAACTCTTCCTATCTTGTGTTCTAAGACTATAGTGGCTGCCATAGTACCGTTCGTTCAAACTGACGCTGTGTCGTCAATTCTTTATCAAATCGTGCAATCTAAATTGCTAATTGTAGACGACGTGAAGACACTCCAGATCCAATTTGAATCAAGTCATTTGCAGCTATGAGCAGAACGCTATCAACGTTTGAAGCCGCTGTGCAGAAATCCGTCTGTGCTCTCTATCTTTCGTTTTAGGCACATTCAAGCCTATTGTGACTATAACATACACCAGGATGTCGTCCAGGTAAACAATAACTTTTTTTTTTTCCAGCATGTCCCGAAACACCCCATTCATGGTGAGCTGGAAGGTCGAGGGTGCGTTCGTCAAACCGAATGGCATCACAGTATATTCGTAACTGCCATAGCGGATGCGAAATGCAGTCTTCGGGCAGTCATCGGCGAACACGCGAATTTGATGGTAGCCACCTCACAAATCGATTTTCGAGAAGAAGCAAGCCCCGTGAAGCTGGTCCAGTAGGTCGTCCGCTCGTGGAATCGGGTAACGCGACTTGATTGTGACCCGATTCAACGCTCGATAGTCGATGCACATGCGCAGGCCTCCGTCCTTCTTCTGTGTGAACAGTAGGTGACGTGCTCGGCCGGATAAAACCCTTCGAGAGCAGATAATCCAGCTGTTTCCGCAACTCATCGAGCTCCGGTTGGCTGAGCTGCCACTGTGACCGAACAGTTGGTTTCGCGGCTCCAGCTCGATCCTGTGGTCTTCTGGTCGCTGAGGTGGCAGCCTGTCAGGCAGGTCATCCGCGAAAATTTTGGGATACCTCCGAATTATGCTCGCCACGTCGTCTGGTACAGCAGCACAGAGCGTGTCAATGTCGGCGATTTTTTCGGACGCCACCACCTCGTACAGCTGTACGGCGTAGCCCTGCGCTCCTCGTTTGATCGCCCTTTTCATCGTTATTGCGTTGACACGTGTTGTCATCGGCTCCGGCTCCGCCCATTTCGGAAGGGTCACGTGCCCCTTGTTGCACAGCACCGTGATCGCCCCCGTCGTCCAGTCAATCGTCGGATTAAAACGCTGCAGCCAATCTCGTCCCAGCAGCACATCGCAACCGTCTAGCGTCGTCGCCAGCATGCGCATTGAAAATCCGAAATCGTCGCCACACTTCATCCGAATTTGTCGGACCTCGTCCTTGATCACCAGCGGTGTCCCGTCCACCAGTCGCGCGTCAATTTCGGGCAGACACCTGTCCAGCTTGACTTCGATTTTTTTGGCCATTGCCAGGTTGACGAGACTGTGGCTCGCCCCTCCGTCAACGAAAAGTTTTATTTTTTGTCCGTTAACCCTCCCCACGACCAGCACAGGGTGATCCACGTGTTCATCCACCTTATTCGTCCGGTTGCGGTCGATAGCCCGTATCGGTACCACTACTCGGTGTGGATGTTGATTGCCGGGCGACGGGGTCTCGTCAGTAGGTGGCCCGACTACTACTGACTCGTCTCTTTTCCCGACCCCTCTCCGTCGTTCCTGTTTCCCTGTTTCAGCTTCGGGCAGTCCTTCCTCCAATGGCCCGGTTGGTTGCAGTTGAAGCACGTGTTGGGTCCACGTCTCGGTGCATCCACCCCGTTGATTGTGGGCTGGCGCGGCGGTCCACGAAATTGAGTGCCCTCATGGGAACTCATTCTCGCCCATTGCATCAGCGCATCCGTTGATTCAGCCACCTGGACGGCATCAAGGAAATCGCATGGCCTCGCTCGTCGCACCTCGTACTGTACTTCATACTTGAGGCCTGCGACGTATCGGTCGAGTCGCTCCGCATCACTCATGTCGTCCATCTGGTCGGCCAAATTGCAGAATGTTGCCGTGTAATCTTGGACCGACGCCACCTGCTTCCAGGTGCGCAGCTTCATGCGAGCAGAATCCGAGGCGGATACATGCTCGAATCTGGCTCGCAGCGCGGCGCCCCACTCCGTCCATGTGCGTATCATGGCCACTCCGAAGATTGAAGTTGCTCGTTGCGTGACAGTTGTCCAGGTCCCGTCGTTCGCACGTGGCATCCCTGCTGGAGTCCCCTCTGTCTGAAGAGTCCGCTTCCACCACTCCAACGCCGGCCCTCGTAACAGTGACACTGCAAAATTAATGCGAGTAGCATCGTCAGCAATTTGCGCAGCATTGAAAAACACCTCCACGCCAAACAACCATGCTGACACAGTGACGGTTTTGTCGCTGGGGTTGAACGGGGGCGGGTTCGTCGGTTTTAACTTAACAGTTTTTGAGACTGTTGCTGCTGCATGCATCGGGGGCGCCACCGAAGCCATCACCGGGGTTGTCGCTGTTGCCTGTCATGGCGTAGTCTGCGACTGTTGCCTCGGTGCCGCTTGTGCCTGTTGCTGCGGCTGTGGCTGTTGCTCTTGCGTCCCTTGTGCTTGTTGCATCCGTGCCGCCCACTCATCTTCAGCGTCCAGCGAGTCCTGTAGCTCGCTAAGGACCTCGTCGTTAGGCGCGAAGCTACTACTTGCTTCATCTACGGCGGGCGACTCCCGACGCGCTTCACCTCGCGTCTGGCGTAGCTCGGCGTTTTCCACCCTCAGGCGATCCATCTCTGCAGAAATGGTCTGCAAGTTGGCTTGCATCGCCCGAAACTGTTGCATGAACTCGTTGAACTCCACCTGTTCCATGTTTCGCAGGCTTCTCCTAACGGGCAGTGGGTTAACAACGATTTTTATGGTTTTGATGAAGGCGCAAACGCTATTAGTTGGAGCGAGATAATCATATCTATCTCTCAGCTGACCGCTTTGCAGCCCACCAAACCTATCTCACCCTTGCACTAAACTACCCCGGAAAGTGGAGGGTAACCTAGGAAAGTAGCTCTGATACCAAGTGTTATGAGTTGTACGAAAGAAGAGTGCGCAGCGTTCAATAATGCGGAAGTGATTACAACTACTGAGCAAACAACGAGGCCTAGGCATAATATAGCAAAGCTAGCTAGGCCGAGGTCGCGGAGTCGCGAGAAGGTTGGGTGCAGGTTTGGGGTTGGGAAACCCGAAGGTGACGCGGAGGACGTTCGGAAGGCGAGGTCGACGGACCGAGCCTGAACTCCGAAAATTGGAAATGTACGCGTACGGAGTGCCTTAGTAAGGAATTAGCAAAATTCCTTACACCTGCAATGCACCACGTGACTTCAAAAACGCGAGCAGACTTGCCAGGATTCAGAAGCACTACTTACGTGACTGTAATTCGGGTTTCCTAATCACACAGAGTTCCATTCTGAAGACTCCGCCAGTTCCCGACGCGTCTTTCCACCGCGCGCAATCTACGGGCTATTATGGAAACGCCATGCCTTTTGATCGGCTTCGTGCTTCGTCGCACGATGGCGCGAGCACTCATTTCTCGCCTACACAGCCTCACGTCTCTTCGCGAACATCTCGGACGCCAGCATTAGCTATCATATTTTCGAACGGTTCGCCATCCACCGATTCGTCGCGCGCAGCAGACTCGCCAGATACGCCTTCCCGCCGCCAATGCGGATGCGTCTAGTAACGCGGAGGCATGTAACGAGGACGACGATATGAGCGGGTACGGCGTGTCGTCGTCGGAGGATCTGCGCAACGCGAAGGCGTGTCGCGCACGGGATAACAAAACAGGTGGTGCGCCAAGGGGATGAGCCGCGGGGAATATAGGCGGGGGACGACGCCAGGTTGAATGGGGGGGTGGGGGGGAACACGCCATCGCGGAAAAGGCTTTGGCCCAAATTCGAGTTTAAGGCCGGAAGCTGCAGGAAAGTTGCCGGAAAGTTGCAGAAAAGTATGCGGAAAAAGCGACATAAAAATGCAACTCGAGCACGGATGTGCAAGGGAGCCGAACCCCGAGTCGCGCTTGCCAGTGAAGTACACCACGCGAGTTGGGTGTCCGAAAATGACATTGCCGAAATGGAAATGTGGACATTTGAGATGCGGCTCGTAAAAAACGTGCACTCAAGCCACGGTTATGGTGTTCACCCGTTACACTGCAGTGGGCATTGACTACACCAAACACACAGTTCCGAAGCACTAGTTCTACGCTCAATGCACCTAAGTCCCACAACATATTCAGATGTGTAGCTGGGACACGTGACGGTTTAGGCAGGGCTTGCGCCAATAAACACAAGCCGCACAACCATTGTTAATAGCCACTGATACACAAGCAAGCACCCCAACATGCTGCCTAACAATGCAACCCCAGACACACACTAGGCGCGATGTCCCAAACCCCGATTCCCACTAACCACACACCCATTGAAAACAATGCAGAATATCCACTAAAACACGCACTACACGACTCGAACAACACTCTCTTTGTCGTCGTCCAGTGGAAACAATACGCCAGCCCTCTGTGCTCATGGCTCCACCTCCGACCCGTCCGAGGTTATTCCCTCATCGCTTGTACTGCCTGCACGTGTGCGCTTAGGTGGTGTGCGGCGAAGGCGGCTCACCACCTCTTCATTGACAACTCCGACCTCCTCCGGAACGTCGCGCGGATGGATTCCCAAGACCTCCGCCTGTTTAACGAAGCCGCCGTGCACCATGCGCACCACGCGGCGGCAGCTGCGGCTGTCTCGCATGAGGGGCCCCTCTGGGATGCAGAAGTATGCCGGTATCTCCTCCTCAGAATCGGTGTCCTCACCCCCCGCAGGCTTCCACTTCTCGATGAGGTCTTCGTCGCATCCCACAAAATCCCATGCTGTCATGTAGAGTCCGCTGCTGCACTTGCTCTTAAACTCCTCGATGACCAGCTGCAGCGTTGTCAACTCCACCACCATGCAGTCGAACAACGCAGCCGCCGCCCTCCCTTTCAGTCGATCCATACGCCCCATCCATCCATTCGGCACACAACCGGCCCGCCACCAGCTCCGCTGAATCGAGCCTGGCATGGTCAATCTGCCCGCCATGAACAGCTTGTACAGGACATCGTAAAGCGGAGGGCGCTGAAACACCCCCTTGTTTATCCACTCGGGGCTCTCGACCGCGCCGCGCAGGAACCACGTGCGGAACACAGCCTTCAACGTGTCGACCACACCAGTGAACGCCGAAAAGGCGCACGCCGGCACCACACCTAACGTCTGCACCACCCGCACCCTTGTTAGCTCTTCCACGACGAACCCCTCCACAACGCTGGTCCTTTTCACACACCCGATGAGGACATGTTTAGGGTTGTGAACGAGCACCACTGCCTTGTCGTTCTGCGCGTGCATCTCACCGTTGAACTCATCGACGAACTCCGTGAACAACTGCGCACATCATGAAATTACAGTGCGTGCATGAACATGACCCATGTCAATGGCATACAGTTGATTGCGCCACCAAGTATGCGTGCAGCTATTTGCCTGGCACTGATGTTACAACACTCACCTCGCCCGACATGCGCCCATGCTTTGCGTAACGGACTTGTACGGCATGATTCTTCTTTCCCCCCTCGTGTATGGCCCTCTTGTCATCCCGTCGGAAAACCACGAGTGGCGGCTTGCGGACACATCCTGTCGCGTTGTAAAAAAAGCATACAGGAAGGTGCCACTCGCGCGACAGCCGCTCACGGTCGTCCTGCGACGCGGCCAACGGGACCCTTGTTGGGATAAGAGGGAACTCGGTAAAGGTGAACACTTTCTCGGGCGGGGCATTGAGCGTCTCCAGCAGCGTTACAAGAGATGCCATGTCGAGAGTATGCAGACACTGTGACAACGCAACAATCCATACCCTCCACCCTTTAACACCCTCTAGTGCCAAACACGCAGCGGATGTGACCTCCTCTTGTGCCCACCAATGCGCCACCTCAGCGTCCCATCGGAAACCCGTACCCTGGATGCAATCGCCACACCAACCTACACCGACAGTATCCACCAATAGTGGGAAACTGCTGACCAATGGTTGCATACCTTTAGGATTGCATCCACTCCTCAACCGAACACTTCCTCCAACCACCTGATCTCGAACCCGCAATGTACCTGCGCCTCAGAACACAACATTCGGTCCCCTGGCGGTAAACGCAGCTCGAGGAATGTCAACCATCAGGAGATCGCGATACAGCATGCTCCACAAGTATGCGAAACCATCAATAACAATTCCCCGCAAATCCACTCTCACTAACGTAAAGGCACACAATTAAATTATCAGAACCCCCGCCCCCCAGAGTCTCCAATACAGTATACTCAGGGTCAAAAGCGTGCGCATTCCATGGCAAGTCACTCATGCCTCGCAGAGCCAAGGTATCGACTGTGCTCATATGTCACCTGTGAGTTTAGTATACAACCTAGGCAACCAGTACTTGTCTGTGACATGGCCAACCCACACATACATCCACAGCCTATATTGTTTCCACTTCTTGATATCCACATCTGCCCTCCCACATCCCTCACACTCATCCCTCAGTGGCTCTTCAACCGCCAGCCCACATTTCACTCGCACAACAAGAACTTGTTGAGTAGCAACACCAGTGGGTTGCTAAAAGAGCGGCAGATGTGCACTATCCGCTCGATGCTCTCCAGTGCAACCACCGCATGCCTGATCTCCTTCCGGGACGGTGTGAGCTACACGCAGGTGGTGAGTGGGCATACCCCCACCTGTTCATACCACCGCATGTACACAAACCCCCTCCGTTCCCCGTCAGCCGTGGCCGCCTTGAAAATACAGAGCGCCTTGGCGTACCACTCTTCCTTCTTCTTGTTCGACTTCACAGCAATGTCCGTGAACCATTTCTCCTTGGGGCTTGCCTTGATGAACGCGCCCTTGGAGACCAGTGCCCCACCCTTCGTGCGTGGAATCGCCACAGCCGTGTGGGCCTGCAGTAGTGGGGCAAGGGAAGACGAGGGCTCGCGTTTGATCAGTAGGGTTCGGCAAAAAGCAACCGTCCCCCGCATTACACGACATCGCGGGCCCCCCACACATGCGGTGGCCCCGGGCTGCACATCACGCACCACAATCTCTGATGCCGTGATGTTCGCAGCCACCATGCACCCTGGCAGCGAGTCCATGAGATCTCCCAGCGCGGTACGGTAGGTGGCCATCACAGCGTCGCCCTCCACCTCTGGCCGCATCGTGCGGCCCTTCCTCGTTAGCACGGGCTTCATGGTCTCAACCGCCTGCCGTGGTGGGCAGGCAACCGTATACCACGACTACGATTGAGAAAATCACCAAGAGTAGGACGGGTCAGGTCGGGGCATGTTAACGTCGAAGAACAGCAACACTGTTTCCCCCCACACACTGGCTCACCTCCCTCAGAGCGGTCGCATACTGACGCCCACCACCCGCGTCTTGTGCCACCTCCCTGCAGATCTCTCTCTGCACCTCCTCCTCGACGATCCGCCGGGGGATGTCCTTCCAGTTGCTGCCCCTGACCGGTATCTTGATTGTCCCCTTGTGGGTATGCTCCCACATCTCCGTGCTGTAGTGGTGCGGCATCCCGCGCATGATCGCATTGTCCAGCAAGTGGACAATCATGTGAATCTTGGGAAATCGCCAATGCGAGGCGTGGTCCGGATAGGCCTGCGGCAAAATCTCCACCAGCATGCAGAACACCACATCGCAAGTGGAATCTGGTGACTCTGTGCATGCCATGACCAGAGACTGCAACGACAGCCTAGCGATGCATTCAAGGCCGCCCACAACCCCCACACCGTCACCCGCCATCCGACATACTTGATTGCATGGGCACGGGCGATTGCGAGAGAGGCCTCCGTGTGTCAGCTGACCCCCAGAAATGCCTTGTAGAACGTGGCATACACCCTGAAAGCCCGCACGCGGAGCGCGCTGTAGCGCTGACTTGTCGACCACTAGGATGGGCATCACCTGCATCATGCTGCGGTGTTCGAAGGCTGCATAGTTTGCACCACTCAAGAAGTAGGAGCTGCCTCCAGGCAGGCGCAAAAGTACATTCGGTGTCTCTCCTTTGGTTGTCTTCTTGCGCCTGTTGGGTTAGTGTGCCCGGGGATAGGCACAGAGACGAGGGTGAGTAAAGAACCGTTCACCAAGACACCGCCAATGCATTCACCATACAGTGTTTCCATTGCATACTCTATTCAGTGAACCGGAGCTACTCACCTCTCAACATCCCGCCTCCCTGGCTTGCTGAGAACCGCGATGTTGTTCTCCAGCAGGTGCAGTGCCATCCCCGAATCCAGCACATGCATGATGTCAGCAACGCATGCACCAAACGGGTTTCCCCACGTCGTGTGCGAGAAGTTCCACCGCGACAACACGCACTGCATGGTGGGGTCGCAAGTTTGTGAGGGGCTCAAGTTTTACGGTGCAGCCTAGGCAATTGTGAGACCCGCGACCAGCCCAAACACCACTAGACCCATACCTCCGCGGGATGAGTTGACCACTCGGTCTGTATCGCTTCCACCTCTTTCACAGTCTTGCACGCAAGCATGTTGCGCAGCACATGCATCTCGGAGTCCACTGTCCGCGGCGTGTCCGTATGCTCCATGTCTCGAAGGAGCTCGTCCGGAACGTAGCATGTGCAGCACGGCCGCTTTGTGCCTGTTTGCAGCGTCGCAGTGACTCTGCATTGTTCGATGAAGTCGCCAGGGTATCCAAAGAAGCATGGCATGGCCTTAACCGGCTCACCCTTCACGTCCGTGACATAGAAGACTCTCATAGGAGCACTGCATGGGCCGATGTAAAGAACACGGGAAACGACACAATCTTTTACAACCGGAACATCCATATAACCTAACCACATGCATGGTATTTGCAGCATTATTGGCAGACACACATACGTGGAGGACTCCCGCATGAGTGGCGCCAGGATGATCCAAATCACCTCCTGAAACACTCTGGCCTTCTCGGTAGATGTTGCCCACTCGGGGGGGAAAGGCAGCACAGCAGCCAGTGCGTGGCCAGGTTCCGTCTTCCGCAGCTCTTCCGATAAGTTGACCAGCGTTATGAGGACGGGCCATGCCTGGCGGCGCCCATTTCGCGTGGCGTTGGTGCCGTTACTGTAAGCAATGACGCCAAGCACCCAGGCTGATGGGTCGTTCACGTCCTTCTGCCACACATGAGCTCGTGCTTTTGAGTGCATATGGAGACACGTCAGCCCACCCGAGCACGGCCGTATGTGTAGCTTCCCGTACCTGAGCCTCTTCAAGCCATTTCGCTGTGTCAGGGTCGGTGTAAATCCGCTCGTTGGTTTTGGGGTCCACATCTGTCCGCGGTTTTGTAACGAACCCTTTAACTCCCGCAAAGATGCGCACGATCTTCTTACTAGCTGGAAAGGCACCAGGCGACATTAGATCACGTGGAATGCGAGTATCTCCGTGCTCCCAACAATCCCTACACTGGGAAGGCACATGACGATATGGACGTACCTCCTCCGTGTTCCTGTAGTGCAGAGGGAGCTTCTGAGTTTGACCGCGCGGCCCTCTGACCACTATCTCCTCGCACAACCACGGGACCATGTCCGGAGGCGCCCTTGCTTCCCCCCATCGTCTCACGTCCAGCCAATTGCACCAGCGCCGCAATGCACGCAGGTTGAATCTCGGATTTCTGAAGATATGCAACAAGCGGTTGACTTCGCGTCGCGAGAGGTCCGAGTCTATGATGAAGAGGTATATCGCAGTGAGGGTGTCAAAAATCTTTCCGTCGAAACTTTTCTCGCTACATGTAGAGTGATCGTCATCATCGCTATGCTCTACCTCGGCAGCTGTCGGAGCAGCAGTTCTCTTCTCCGATGACCTCTCACTGGTGCCGCCACTGGCGGTGGTACCCGCGGGTGTACGGGGAGGGATGCGCAAGAATGCCAGACGGGCCTCCAGATATGCCTCTGTGAGGAGGACTTTCCCCCGTCCTAGAATCTTCTCTCGGCATGCCTCGCTACTAGCCAAGTGCGACTGCAGCCTGTTGTCGTCACGGAACGTTTTTCTGCATCCCCCGCACTCGTTGCCACCCATGATACCATCGCAAACCCTAAAATTGCCGTCCTCAAACTTAGTATACAGTTCGGTGCGGCAGAAAAGGCCCTCACAGTGTTCTCGGTATAAACGCACGCTTTGTTGGAAGTAGTCAGTCTCAATTGCATAAGCGAGCATTGAAATGCAATTACCGAGTGCACAAATTCGGACTGATCGGATGTTCTTATAGGCGCCTGAGTAAGTCGCGTATTCGACCTATGAAACCCGTGAACACATTCGAGAGTAACAAAATGCTCACTGCGACAAGCGACCAACATCATACCGAGTACACTTTGGGCGTGCCACTGTGATCTGCATGTCATGGTGACGCGCCAAGTGTCACGCTCCTAGGTTTGCGCGCCAAAAGTCGTTCAGATCCATACATCTTTTCCGAGGCCGAGGCTTTCCTGCGCATCCCAAAAGTGGCCCAATGCCTTTGTTCACGCTTGGTCCTATTTTTCATAAGTTGGACACCACAGCATACTCACTCATTCCCGTCACGTAGCTTTCCATTAGCACAGGCCTCCCGATCAGACATGTCCTCTCTTGGGCGAGCCCACGACAAGCAGTGTGCTACGAAGGGCAGATCCCCGCGCGGAACTAAGGGTCTAAACACAGGAAGCGATGGAGACGTTACGGAGGTCGGAACTATTGCGCGTTGCCTCCGTAGCGGTAGGCGTCAAACCTGTAACGACAACACTACCAAGAAAGAAGGCAAGAAGCCGGACGGAGGCGATGTTCCAGCGCAGATGTACACGACCAAGCTGGAGACAGAGGCGGAGCTTCCAGAGCCTCACGACCTTGTCTATCGCTTACGCACAGCAAAACACCCTGAAAAGATGAAGCTCTTGACGCTGTTCAACGCGGATGGCGTTGGCTGTGTCGTGGAGGCGTCGGATATCATCACCATCGCTGACGGACAATGTGTCACCGACGCCATCGTAGACTTCCACAATGTGTGGGTGGACCCCGGGTGATTGGATCACCAAGTCTTGGCCTGCCTATGCTCCGGTTTTGGCGTGACATCGCACATTTCCTGACTGGTCAATGGTTGGACTGCACGCAGGTTGCTGAGCATTCGTCACCCCACTACGCCCAACGGCAGTACATGGGCCGTGGTCAACAGCAAGGCTTTCGACTATTGCAACATGTTCAAGAAGCCATACTCTATGGGCAAATCGGACAGAATTTTTGATGTGGACTATTTGGCTATTCCCATCTTCAAAAGGTTAGTAACGGTGATGTGTGGCACCGGCTTTGTGACCACTCCCAGTGTACCCCTGCTTTTTACCGCCGCACTATCCCATTTTCCACGCCATGTGGCAGTTCACACTACTCGCTGATGATCGTGCCGTCCCCAAAGAGACTGCTGCGTGCCACGTCGGAGGATGACACGGCGCCTCTGGAGCTGATTCTTCTCGACAGTTATGGCACGCATCGTGATGACCCGTCTGTGTTTGATGGCGTCAAACTGTAAGATGCTGAATGCTCATGGTGATGCGTTAGTGGTATTGGCGTTTCCCATGGTGAGGTTTGACTCTCACCCTGTGTTGTTGATGCCCCAGGTTCCTGGAACTCACCGCCAAGGACCTACACCCTGAGTGTGACGCGACCACTCTTGTGACCGCGCTGAGGGACGCTAAACCAGTTCCCATGAAGGTGGGTCCTAGATCACTGCCTGACTTGTGCTGTAGGCGGGCATACATACTACGTCCTTGTGTGCTAAATGCCTCTGGTGGTATTTTACGTGCTTGCAGAAGCATAAGGTGCAGCAGCAGGACAACCAGCATGACTGTGGCATTTTGTATGCCACTTCCTGAAGGTCCTTGTGGATACTGATTTCAAGACACTGCGCTCGTATCTGTACTTGGAGGGCGTCAGTGCGCTAGAGATGCGGCGGGCCATGCGGGGAGACCTATGCATGCATGCGACTGATGACCTTGTACCGGCGCTTGTGAAACTGGGGGTGGTCGTCCCGAAGCAACCCGCGCCCAGGGTTGCTAAGCATGGAGCCGTTGTCGATTCAGGAGGGGAGGACGGCAACACAAAGCTGACACGGATGCAGGTGGAGCACTACGGCATGAAGAGGGACCTGGTGATCTGGAAAGCAGCCGTCACGGCCGTCGGAGCTGCTATGGGCTACAGTGTCGACCAGCTCCTTGCTGGAGCTGCCCACGTCTTGCAGGCGCAAGATTCTGAAGGGGAAGCGGCGACACCTGGCTGCAGCCGATCCACCGCACCCTCCACCCCCAACCCCCGTGCAGGTGCGCGGCCAAGCGTTACAGACAGCCCCAGTTCCAAAGGCGATCCGCATGCGAGTGTTGCCCAGTGCGGTGCCGGATTAGCCAAAGTCGAGCTTGGGGTGGTTCATCCGAGTCCCTGCGTGCTGCCCGTGCTGGCCACGCCTATCTGGTCACTGAAAGGCACACCGGGAAGTGTGCCCATCACGCACCAGGCAAAGCCTTCGGTCGTTCATGCAGGTGGGACAAGGCCAGTGGTGTTGGCTATGCCGGCAAAGAGGAAACGCGACGCCACGCCTCCGTCGGGGAGCGATGTTGAGGGTGACGTGCCCGGTTGCAAGAGGAAGGGTAAGGGACAGAGATGTAGTTCAAAGTTCAAGGGTGTGCGTAAGGAGAAGCGTGGAAAGTGGAGCGCCAAGATTTTATTCCGGGAGAAGAATAAGGCGAAGCGCACGCAGATGAGGCTGGGTGCGTACAGCAAGGAGCTGGAGGCTGCCACGGCGTACGCAGCAGCGGTGCACGTGGTCAAGGATTGTAAGCATGTATCCGGAACAGTGGAGCTGTCGGATGAGGAGAAGGGTCTGCTGAAGGGGTGCACCTTGTCAGATTTCAAGCGGCTGGTTAAGGGCCGACAGTGGTTCCGATGGACGGAGTGGGAGACGGCATTAGCGGACTGTCCGGAAGAGGATACAGGAGGGGAGGGAGAAGCGCGTTCCGAGTCGCAAGATGATGAAGGGGAGGATGTTGTTGGATGTGCCGCACAAGAGGGGGAGGAGGAGATAGAGTTGGAAGGGGAAGGGATGGGCGGTATTCAATACGCAAAGGCTGGGCGGGGCACTCCACATGAAATCAATGAGGAGGCTGCTGAAGCGATGGATGGTATGGCGGAACAGGGGATACAGACGGGGGTTGCGCTGGGTGATGCATTTGATGGGGCAATGTTTGATGTAGACCCAGAGGCTGTGATGATGGGGTGATTTTTGATATTGTATGTGTTTACAAGTAGTATGTCGAGTTTGACGTATATCTCCAAATTGATGCATGATGTAGAGTAGGGTATGTATAAGGTGTTGTCAATCGGTGTGTATAACGAATACATTGGGTATACCCGCATTTGATCACGAGCGTTACTGTGGCAGTAAGCAGAATGATTTGGGGGTAGGATCGCGAGGGATGCAATGAGTGAATCACACGTGTCGTGTGAGATCGGGGATGCACCAGTATACCAGCAGTGATTGGCTGCCGAGATTGCGTACCCGCGCACAGTCGTTGTCCATGTGCACGATACGTGCTATGGGCATAAGGTCCCTGGAACTGTAAGGTGCTGGAATATGCATACTTTTGCTATATGGTGTGCGGCTTAGGTGGCTATTTCGCTTTACCCGTCCGGAATGGAAACTTCTTTGGGGACGTCGAAAGAACTGCTTGCAGGCCGGTCGCAGAGGCCAAAGCGAACCCCGGAGTATCTCCGAAACGAGCATATGTTGACTGGTAAACGGTCTCGTGAGCCGAAATGTGTGCGGGGGAACGCGGGGCCGTACAAGCGTCCGAGGGTTGCCAAGCAGAAGTGTGTCCCTGTCCAAGGTAGATTGGGGGGGGGGGGTTATTTGCGTCATGTTGTGTTAGATACACTTGTTTTGGCGCCATATCTTGTTGTGAAAATTTCTCTTCCATGTTGTGCTCAACTTGCGCTCAGGAGTGGCTAGTGCGGCCCAGGGTGCATCCCAAGTCACGCCGAATGTGGCGGTCGCGTCAAGCGTCGGCGCAGGTGATGAGGCGGTCGGTAGCGATGGCGAAGGTGAGGCTGCGCCGGTCTGTTCCAAAGCGGTTGCTTCTGTTATAGCAGACGCGCCTGGTACGGCGAACGACAAGGCGGATACGGCACCGCCTCCCCCAGTGCCGGACAACCCTTTTGTGGCGATGCCTTGCGCATCTGCGCAGCAGGCAAGTGGATCTCAACGAGAGGAGACGTTTGCAAATGACAACGTCGTCATAAGCCGTGCCGAGCTCGAGGCGCTGAAGACGGCGAGGGACGACAGCGACCGTCGGATTGCGCGCCTGGAGGCGCTGCTGCTGGCCGCACAGGATCTGAGGGTGCAGAACAAGAGGCCGAGGGGTCCGGGGGAGGAGCGGGCGCGAGGTGATGCGCGGTCGAGCAAGCGTAGGCAGGTCGAATCAGGCTCGGAGGACGCATCATCGGCTGAAGATGATGAGGAGGAGGCGGAAGCGGAGCCCGTGAGGGCACGCCGTGAGCGAAGGAGGCGCCACATGACGGTGTCAAGCTCCCCCATACTTCAGGAGGCGTTTAAACATGCCGGCGGGAAAGGCATGGAAGGTGAGTGACCAGGGATGGGTTCTTTTCTAGCATCCAGCGTCAACGGTGTTGGTCGGATGTCCGCTACGCGGTTCTTTGCGCCTCGAATGTATCCCTGCATTTGAACTCCCATTGTCCTGGCAGAAAACATGCGATCATGCGAGGGAGTACCTGTTTATAGAGCGGGCGAATGATGCAATGACCTTTTATCCAAGCAGCTATGACAAGACCCTTGGTTTATGCTGGGTCACACCACGCCTGGCGCTGAAGTATGCAGGTATCGCACTGGCGGCCGACAAGACGCGTCGCGATGACCTGAACAAGACACTGAGCCAGTGGAAGACGGAAGTCACAGGCCGCGTACGAGACATTGCGCTGCCGCGCATTGGTCTATGGCGCCACGCAAGAGATGCAAAAAGTCCGTGGGCACGCGCAAAACGGAGAGAGGCTGCGGAGGTTCGGCTTCGTTATCGCGTTCTGGACGATGTGAACGGTAGGCGGCATCGCTGTCACCAAACAGGGATGATGTGTGTAGGTTTGTTGACAACGTGTTGCGTTGGTCGATTGTGTGTGCAGAGGATCTCACTCTGTCAACCTGGAGCGAGAGCAAGAGCGGCATGATCTTTGCGTCAGGAGCCTTTACTGCTTGTGCCATGACCGCCTTCCAGCCCAAGAGGGTCACTGGGACTGTGACTGTGAAGCTGTACCAAATGGCATGGCTCGAGCATGTGGTGAGTTGCATCACATGCACCGTTACTCCGACCCGTGCAAGGGACTCATGCCAGTGTGAGACATGTTTGTTGTTACGCGCAGGTGACGGACACGATCCTGAACTGGGACAAGTGCAAGGCCCGCCTGTCAAACTCTGCTGGCGGCAACGCGCAGGTGGTGAACGGGCTCCACGAGGTCGCCGGTGCGGCAGTGGCGCAAGCGATCCAAGACTTCAAGCCCAAGTACGATGCTGATGCGGCGGCGTGGGTCTGGGGGGAGCATGGGCTGATGCTGTCCTCGTGCAGGCTGGAGCACTTGATTCCCGGCCGGTATGCGCAGAGGGCGCCAGCTGTGGAGGAAGGAGCATCGGTTTCCCGTGGTAGTGCCTGATGTTGTGATTTATGCGTGTAGGTAGTGTAGGGTTTGTGGGGTCAGTGTCGTGTGTGTTGTATTATGCTGGTATTGTCGTGTAACTAGAAAATAGCACCTTTAAACGGGGGATACTTTCGCGACGAGGCAGGGTGTGTCATATGAACGCATGTCACGATAACGTGTGCGCAATAACGCGGACAATTCGAGCGTATACGGGGCCCAGACAATCGCTATCCGATGGTGGGCGTAATGCGCGACGCGATGTGATCGACGGGTGGTATTCACGCCGTGTACACCGCGATCGAGCCGCCGAGACTCTAGGATGCAGGCGTTGTGCGGGTGTGCAACGATGCAGATCGAGTGTATTCCGATATGGTAACACTGTGACGAAGTTGCCGATGGTGTTCGGTGTGCGCGTTGATTGGGTGGGGTCTGAGAAGTATGCGGATGACGGCGGGGCCGCGATGGGGCGAATTAGGCCTGCGACGGTGAATGTAGCCAATGACGGGGACGGTGGTGGTCACCGGGTTACTATAAAGCATCGGCTTCATTGGGCGGGGCGCTCGTGCCGCGGCAAATGCGGCCCTTACAGTGGGTTCCGTCGTGCGCGCGCTGGTGTTCGGTGACGTTATGCGATTGGGCGTTGCATGGTTCGGGGAGGCGCGCTAGTGGTGCACGAGGGTGGCCGCGTAGGCTGAACATTGGTGGGCGAATTGGGGTTACTTAGGTGTGTGCCAGTCAACATTTCAAACGTGCGCGAGTATGATTGGTGCATGTTTCTTGGGAACACCGTACGAAGTATGCCACGGTGGCGCCGCGTTGTAACGGAGTTCGGTGCAACCGCGGGGTGATGTTTCCACAACCTGTACGCAAGTGAGCGGCAACCTGTTAGTGACATGAAAGTGGGCGGAAGTTTGCGGAAAGGTGTCTGAACGTCTACAGGATTGTGTCCAAAGAGTTGCGCAAGAGTTGCAGAAATGCAACTTTCTTGCAACATTCTTTCAGCCTTCCGGTGACTCGGTTTTCTGCAACCTTGGTCCATCACTGCCAAGCTGCAAAACCAAAGTATCCAAAAAGTAACCTTTATGCAGATTTTGCGCAGCCAACAGGCAAGTCCTTTTTCGCGATGGCGAGGATCCGCCCGTCGCCCTCCCTTCCCATCGCGTTCCCTGCCTGTCGCCCTCCCACACCCTCGGCCTCCCTTCCCGTCGCCTTCCCTTCCCGTCGCCTGCGCTTCTTCCGATGAATACTACATGTGACCATGGATTGACCGCGCCTTCCCTCCCGCCTCCCTTCCCGTCTCGCACACGTCTCACCCTACTTATTCTCCCCCCACTCCCTCTTTTCCCTCCCTCCGATAATCGCCTTCCTTCCCCCCTTTCCCTGCTTTTCCCCATCCCCTTCCCTACTTTCGCCCATCCCTTGCCCTGCTTCCCCCCATCCTCTTCGCATTCTTTCCCTTATCCCCAGCCCTGCTTCCCCCCCTCCCCTGCCCTGCTTCACCCCATCCCCTTCCCTGCTTCCCTCCATCCTCTTCCCTGCTTCCCCCCATCCCCCTCCCTGCTTCCCCACACCCCCTGCCCTGCTTCCCCCCATCCCCTGCCCTGCTTCCCCCCATCTCATTCCCTGCTTCCCCCCATCCCCCTCACTGCTTCCCCCCATCCCCCTCCCTGCTTCCCCCCATCCCGTGCCCTGCTTCCCCCCATCCCGTGCCCTGCTCCACCCCATCCCTTTCCCTGCTTCCCCATGTCCCATTCCCTGCTTCCCAATGTCCCCTTCCCTGCTTCCCCATGTCCCCTTCCTTGCTTCCCAATGTCCCCTTCCCTGCTTCCCCCCATCCCCTTCCCTGCTTCCCCATGTCCCCTTCCCTGCTTCCCCCCATCCCCTTCCCTGCTTCCCCATGTCCCCTTCCCTGCTTCCCCATGTCCCCTACCCTGCTTCCCCATGTCCCCTACCCTGCTTCCCCATGTCCATTTCCCTGCTTCCCCATGTCCCCCCCATGCCCCCTTCCCTGCTTCCCCATGTCCCCTTCCCTGCTTCCCCATGTCACTGCCTTGATTGCTCTCACTGCCTTGCTTGATTGCTCCCGTCTGCTGCCACCAATGCCAGTGCGCTCCTCGCCCTTCCTGCTTCCCATTTATTCCCGCCCCGCTACTTCCCCTCAACCCGATGCGTTCAGGACAGAGTCTATTCCTCCTCTGCTTCCCCCCTTCCCCTCCACAGTCGAGTGCACATGGTGGAGGGGGGGACAGGGTGGGGGGGATGCTTCGCTTCTTAGGAACATGCACAAGCGATCCGCCTCACTGCACCATTCCCTACCTCTTCCCCTTCCACTACCCCCCCTTCTCCTCAGTGCTTCTTGCCTCACATCCCTCCTGCTGCTCCCTCTGCTTTGTCCTCCAGCAGTCTCGTGGAACACACTCCAACCCTTGTCACCCGTCGCACACTCCTCCGTGTACTACCCACTACGTCTCAGATCACTTGGTCAGCATCTCATCCAACTGTTGGTGTTAGGTTGGAGGGGATGGTACAAAGAGGAGGGGAAGAGCGCTGAATGTGCGATGAGCGGAAGGTGAGTGGTACCACCTCTCCCATGTACCACCTCCCCCCGGTATCACATCCCCCAGGTGCTGCCTTCCCTATTAACAACAACACCGCAATTGGGATCTCCCGCACTGTGCAGCCCCTTTCGTCTGCACCATGTTCTGTTGGTACGGCTCACCTCCTGCTCCCATGCACCACGTGCTGCCACCCAACCCAATAACCCCTCTTTCCCTCACGCACACTCTCGCTGCCAGTCCAAACACATGTCGTGCCCATCCATCATAGCATTGGAGTCAGTACACACCATCACTGCACCTGCACCCTAATACCCTCCTTCCCCTACCCCTCTCCCTTCGCCCCTTTCCTCGCTGTCTCCACACGCCCCCCTCATTCCACGCACAGATCGTGCCCCACGGCCATGACAGATGAGGTCGTGTATGCCAGCACAGGCAGCCCCATGCCCAAGGGAGTTCACTAGATGGCGCACTGGCTGCTCAACATGTCGTTCCGCACCGCACTGCAACTCGGGCGGACCACATGCAATACAGTGCAGCATCCGTTAAAGCCATTCACAACTGCATGAGGTCCACAATTGGTGTTTGTTCACAGACTCACGAGCCACGAGGCCCGAACGTGACAACCCCTTCTTGCTCCCATGATCCCCGCCTGCCTTCCTTCCACTCCTGCATCCGTCGTTCCCCACCCGCCTCCCTCTCTGCCTGCCTGCCTCTTTCTCTCCCCACTTGCCTCTTTCTTTCCCCCACCTGCCTGGTTCTCTCCCCACCTGCATCCCTCCCCCCCATCGCGCGAGGCAGGCATTCAGCAGGTGAAGGGGCTGGCGCTCATAGTCAACATGATTTATCTGCATGGGTATTTGTGTGTGGGTATGTGTGGGTGTCTGTGTGTGTGTGAGTACTTTCTATGCGGTCTGTTATTCTGCATAATGGCAGGGTGAGGGAGGGGGGATGGGTGGACGCTTCGCTACTCTGTAAACTGCACCTTGCTCCCCCTCACTGCACCATTCCCTGCCTATTTCCCCTCTGCCCTACCCCCCCTTTGCCCCTCAGTGCTTCGTCTCGCATCCCTCCTGACGCTCCCTCTGTTTTGTCCTCTCCAACAGTCGACCCCTTGGAACAACAATACAACTCCTCGCAGGCCTCGCACACTCCTCCGTGTACTACCCCCTGCATCTCATATCGCAGCAGCATCTCTTCCCACGGCTAGTGCTGAGTTCTTCGTGTGGTACAAAGATACCGGTAAGAGGGGAAGAGCAATGAATTTGCGAGGAGCTGAGGGATGTGGCACGATAAGGGCATCGAGAGCCGAAGGGGTATCTCACACACCCTCTCTCTCCCGCCCTCGTTGCCCCATTCCAATGTCCCCCTCTGCAATAGATGTACACTGGTTTTGTGTGATAATCAGGAGTACGATTTATGGCAAATTGCGTCTTTACTTGCCAGAATCTTTAGCGTGCTGGTCATGACAATGCGGTGGGAAATGCCAACCACCATGGGTGCTAAAAGATGATGCTATAGAACGGGGGGCTTATTGTTTATACAATGCAGAGAAGATGACAGCAAAAGTGGGTCCCACTTAGCATGCTGCAGGGTGTGCTACTAGTACAATGTGAAAAGGGTCCGTACACAGAGTGTGCCCAATCCAAAAAGACAGGTGGTGCACCAAGTGTTTGTCATAGTCCTTAGTCTAGATAGTTGCACAAGCATATTTTCTGACAAGGTGTGTGCCATAATATGGCACGTGGAGTAGAAAGGCAGCCCAGAGGATAGCTTGCGAGGTTTCATGCCCTCCCCTCGCAGCGCGAAGATGGGCGGACACGGGCAGGCTGGGCGCCACACAGGCCACCATGCCACGATGTGGCGTGTGGCTTCTATGCCATCAAGCTCAGGCGTCTGGCGAGGGGGCGAGGGGAAAGAGGGGACGGGGAGGGGATGAGAGGGGAGGGCAAGTGTGCACGCATGCCATGCTTATCTAGTGTTGACAGCAAAGTGTGGCGATGCAGGGCGTGACTTCTACATGGTCCATCACTGGGATCTGCAGTGGGGCAGTTATGAGCACGCGGTTGAAGGGATGCGCGTTGAGACATGCATGTATGCATGCATGCAAACACTCAGTGATACGCACATGCACGCATGAGCACACACAAGTATGCACGCATGCATGCCCCCACCTGTAGGTCGCACGTGCAGGCATGTACGCATCAAGGGCATGTGGATCCGTAAATACATGTGACCATTACTTTACCCGAGACCTACACATGCATTCACAACCCATCTGCACTACATATCACCGAGAACCTGCACGTTCATGAGCCAACCTGCACATGCATTAGCACATGGTCAAAGGGGTGTGCTAGCAGGGGGAGAATGAACTCGTGGCCGTTGCTGGCCACGGTGCACTCATACCGCATGCGCGCTAGCATCTTCATCGCTACGTTCTGGTTCACCACGTCGTCCTCCCTGCGATTCATGCCATGCACGCACACCGGTTGTGGGGGACATGCAGGAGGAGAGTGGTGAGGAGTGAGGGTGAGGAGAAAGAGGAATAAAGGGAGAGGAGAGAGATAAGAGAATAGGAAGGGAGAGAGAGTGGCGCAGCTTCGAAAGAACAAGGTGCATAGCCATGGCACTCCACACCAAGCCATGGGACCAGCACACTATCAGCACTATGCGGAGGGGGTGAAGCCTCCACTATCCCCACTCTGAACCCAGCTCGCTCCGCTCCACACTTCCCAGCGCCCCCTGCCCCTCTCGCCGCCCCATCTGCCACCCCCTTCGCTCCGCCGGCCGCCCCCCCCTTCACTGCACCAGCCGCACTTCGCTTTGGAGGGGTGTGAGGAGCTTGGGAACGGTCGCCCAAAAGCTCACTAAAGGGGAAAGGGGGGCAAGCGGAAGAGTATGGGGAGCAAGCGCGCGGGGTTAGCAAGGGGAAATGGGGGGGGTATGTTGGGTAGCACCTGAGATAATGCGTGTCGCCTCATAAAAGTGAATTCAATTGAATATCATGTCTATGATACACAAAGGATATTGGCTTATCACGGTCATACCTGGTAGACAGGAGCGAACACATTCACCCTTGGGAATTTGCATTACGTGTAGAGCCACACCTGACACATCAACCACTCGATCAGCCGGACCCCATGTCACCTAGACACATACCACCGACAACAAGATGAATAGATGCATAAGTATGCATATGCGTGCAATCACCAACTAACCGTGAACTTGCAAGACTTCAACATAAAACTAGACAACTCGTGATCATTATGCCAATTTAAGCATACGTACTGAGTAAACTGCGACGTGCCCCACGCCTCGCGTGATGTGTCGTACAGTGTGAGGGCTGAGGCGTGATTGGATTTCGCGACTAACCAACTCCAGAGCCATGGGAGAATCCGGGTGATGTATCGGGGTCGGTAGACGAAGTGCCTCGTGGTGAAACAAGCCCCACCCGAGGGGCCACCGTCTCACTCACGTCAGGGGACAATCCAACGGGCTCCGTAAAATCAATAAACGGTCGCTGCCACCCCTTCAAGATATCATCCACCCAAGTCCAATCCATTGGACCAAGTATTCTATCCCTCCGACCACGTTTCACTCGTGTCGTAAGCCTCACACGAGTGATATATGCCCGTACCACGCGATCCATGGTGTTTTTCCAATGCAGCGCAGACATGGCTATGTGCGCCTTGTAACTTCCTTTGAACCGTATGCATTTAGCGGCATATTTCAGGATGAGCGAGTGGAACGATTCGTTCATTGAGCTGGTTGCGCCCTCCACAATGCACGCAACTTTCTCTGGATTGAAGTGTTTTTGAAGCCACTCTCTCACAGCGACATGGGTCTTTGAATTGGGCTGGTACACCGCACTCTCTTCACCCCAATTTTCTGTCACACATCTTGGTGCACGCATTCCGGTCCTCCAGCATCGCGAATGAAGACCGGCCCAATGGTCTGGAGTTAGACACAACTCCTCCGACACCTCCTCGAGTGACCGAGTGTGCCCGTCCCGAGCGCACACCCCGTTCCGAATCATGCAGTGATAGAAGTGCACTGCAAGCCGATCCGCAACAGTAACCGCTTTCACCCTCGCCGTGGTCTCACTCTTGCCGGCAGCCCCTCCACCATCCCCTTGCCGAGCCCGTCTGCGTGGCGCTCGTCGTCCCCATCTCCTTGGCCTCGGTTCTGCTACATCATTCTCCATGCCACTCTCGGTTGCAATCCCGGCCGCGCCCCGAGAAGCTGAAGCAGACCGCTCATTCTCTTGTTCGTCTGCACAAGAAATTACCAAAATTACACGAGATATCAAAACTCAATATTAGGTAGGTCGATCCAAGACTTGTAGACAGATATGCATGAGACGTGAGGTATCACCTGGGGAGAGAGGTATGTTGACCGGGGTTGGGGGATGGTAGGGTGGGTTGGGGTTGGGGGAATGGGGGTGGGTGAGGGTGGGGGGGTGGTGGGGGGATGTAAGTGGGTGGTGTGGGGGTGGGGGGAGTGGTAGGGGGTTGGTGAAGGGCTTTATAGCGGGGTAAACTCCCCTCTAGTTATTTCAAACCAAACCAAATTTGGACACTCTACCACTTTTATTACCTTGCCCAACAGTGTCGTCGTACAGTGAAGCAGTGTTATGCTCCATCCCACTCCATGCCTATACGAGCACCAGATATGCATGAGATGATGGTCGTATCCCATGATCCGGATGCGCATCCCAGCCCCACATTTCATCCACGTCCGGCCACTGTACTTCGACCGCAGATACTCCGTCATTCAGACCGTTGCCATTCGGTCCTGCATTCCCGTCACGTGGCTCATGTCCCACTGTAACCTCCGGTTCTGGTTCTTCCACCACCTCTGTGCTTGCTCGCGCTGTCGGCTGCCCAATCACTGTCTGGAGCACTTGTTGCAGTTCCAGGTGCAACCATTTAGCATCTGCAGGCTCCATATCCTTGAACTCAAAACCCCGTGCATCACACACTGCCTCCACCAACACCTTCTTTCCACTGCCCCGTCCATACGTCGTTCCCGGGCATGGGTGCTCCCGCAACCACCTTAGCAGCTTCTCGACTATGATTAGGTAGAGATCCTCGCACGTAGTTGCCGCATCGACTTCACCCGCCTTCCTTGTTGCGTCCTGAACATCCGTCTTAAAACTACGCACCAGGGTACCACACTTATGCCACCAATCCTCCTGATGTCTCAGTCCCCTCTCCCGAACAGCAGTCTTGAAACTGCTACCACCATCTGTGACGATACCAGCCACACCAAACCCAATCTCTCTTAGCTCGTCCATACCCTGATCAAATCCCACTCGTTTGAGCTTGACAGACACATCGTCATCCACGTCTCTTTGTGTGTTTTTGTAGAACGCGACTTTCTGAGTTATCGGATCCATGAAGGAAACCGTGCAATGCTTTGCCTCACGCACCTGTGACCACCTCCCGTCCACGCATAAAATATGAGCAGGAACAGGACGCAATGCCATGCGCGCGCGCACCCCCTCCATGTTCACCCTCGCCTGCTCAATGATCACACTCCATAGACCATTTTCTCCATCCAAGCACCTGTAAAATGTTCCATGACCCGGCCTAAGGACACCAAGTGTGCAACACACCTCCCACATGTGCTGATATCCTGACCCTGCAAGCGCGAATGCACCAATAAGCTTTGCCATCATAGGCGGGCTACGGGGACCATGCTTGCTAGGCGGCAAGTCCTCCCTGACACGACTACTTGACCAAAACACCTCACTTGCTGAACAAACATTGCACCTCCACAAAAGCCCCAAACATGCCCATGATCGCTTCCACAACTCTAACTGAAGGCGTCCTTTGCAATTAGTCACACAACACGCCAAAGCCCGATCACGCAAAAAACGACACCATCGACCTTGGATCAAGAAAGCAAACCATGTCAGCAGGAAAATCATCCCAGTTTGGTGGATGTTTCCACCCTCGTGGATGCTTTCGAGGTGTTGGCTGTGCAATTGGTCTGTAACAGTTGAGAATTGAGGCACGATCATGGTGAAACAATTATGAATATTCACACGAGATACTCTGCACAAGCAATACTTATCCATACCTGTTCGAATCCAACGGTGGACCTCCCTGTGTAGGCGTATCGCCATCGCCCGTTCCGCATCCCGCATCAAGACGCACCCAACCAGCTCCTTCACTGTCAACAGCACTCGTGGTGCACTGAGTCAAATGTGGTGGTCTGTTGCCGCAAAGCATGGAAGAGTCATCCCCCTCCGCTCCTGCACACAAAAGCAGGGAATGCACGTACATGTTGGTATCATGGTCCGCCTATCACATCAACCACATGTTCATCATGCATGTCAATAGTTTCTGCGCACCTTCAGTTGGATGGACGATTGAGGCCGCTTGATTATGTGAACCGCCCCTTCCGTTCCCAACAACTCTCCGAATTCCCCCCTTTTTGTTTTTTTCCCACTTTGGAAAGTCAAATTTCACCTCTTTCAACATGCTATCACTACGGGCTAGTAAATTCTCCACTGTCATAGCACCATCCCCCATCCGTGTCCAAAAGGCACTCGACATAGCGCCAAGATGCAATTTCACAACCTCGCCTGCGTCTATTCCCCCGGGTCCTGCACGATAAAAGGGACAATTAGATTGAGATTTGTTTATCCCGAAGAGGTGCAATCCACAACAGACAGAACAATATTGATCATCTCACTTAAATTTACCTGCATCTTGTGCAGCTCGTATCAAACGCTTTGTTACATGGGGTGCGGCCAACATGTAGAGCGCAAGAAGATCATTGAACGAGGCAGCCTTTTCCGTACTTGGTAAAAGAGCAGTTAGTCCCCCCTGCTATGCTGACGCTGGTCATACAATCGGCACAGCTCCGATGGCGTTGGGTCCGCCATCTGTCCAGGTTTCATCGTTCATTCAATGCGTACATGGTTTGGGGGAAAACATGGCAAGGTGGAGCTGAAGATGGCAGGGTGGAGCTGAAGATAGCAGGGTGGAGCTGAAGATAGCAGGGTGGAGCTGAAGATGGCAGGGGGGGAGCTGAAGATAGCAGGGGGGAACTGAAGAGAGCGGGGGAGAAACTGAAGGGGGCAGGGGGGGGGGGGGAGGGGGGGGGGAACTGAAAAGAGCAGGGAGGAGGGGGGAAATTGAAGAGAGCTGGGGGGAACCCTCGTAGCCCACACCCCACCAATTCCGCGTTTTCCCCTTGTATCCCGCGCCCCACACACCCAGAACGTGTTTTCCCCTCGTATCCCATGCCCCACACACCCAGAACGCGGTTCCCCCTTGCATCCCGCGCCCCACAAACACCCGATACAATGCCCTTTGCATCCCGCGGCCCACTCACCAAAGAGGAGAGAGCTGGGAGCAGTAGGGGAACTGAAGACCGTGGTGGAGGAGACTGAAAAGAGCAAGGGGGAAACTGAAGAAAGCAGGGGGAAGATCAAGAAAGCAGATGGAAGATGAAGAAAGCAGGGGGGAGAATGAAGAGAGCGGGGGGGGGAACTGAAGAAAGCAGAGGGAAAGAGGATAGAGTGGGGGGGAAACCGAAGAGAGGGGGGGGGAAACCGACGAGAGCTGGGCTCAAACTAAAGAGACCCGGGGGAAACTGAAGAGAGCAAGGGGAAGATGAAGAAAGTAGGGGGAAGATGAAGAAAGCAGGGGGGAGAATGAAGAGAGCGGGGGGGGGAACTGAAGAAAGCGGGGGGGGAACTGAAGAAAGCGGGGGGGGGAGAGGATAGTGTGGGGGGAAAACCGAAGAGAGGGGGGGGGGGGGGGGGGAACCGACGAGAGCTGGGCTCAAACTGAAGAGAGCTGGGGAAAATTGAAGAGAACGGGGTTGAAACTTAACAGAGCTAGGGGGAAAAGAGGAGAGAGCGGGGGGGAAAATGAAGAGAGAGGGGGGGAAATGAAGAGAGCGGGGGGGGGGGGACTGAAGTGAGCGGGGGGGAAAATGAAGAGAGCAGAGGGGAAAGAGGAGAGAGAGGGGGGAAATTGAGGAGAGCGGGGGGATAATCTGAATAGTGCAGGGGGGAAACTGAAGAGTGCGGGGGGGAATCTGAACAGAGCGGGGGGGAAACTGGCGAGAGCAGGGGGGAAACTAAAATTGAAGAGAGCGGGGTGTAAACTGAAGAAAGCGGCAGGGGAAATGAAGAGAGCGCTAGGGAACCTGAAGAGAGCCGGAGGAAAGGAAACGGAAGCGTGCAGTGAGGAAACTGAGGAGAGCGGGGGGGGGGGGAAGGGAAGCAGAAGGGTGCAGTGGGGAAACTGAGGAGAGCGGGGGGGGGGGGGAAGGAAAACGGAAGAGTGCAGTGGGGAAACTGAGGAGAGCGAGGGGGGAAAGGGAAACGGAAGAGTGCAGTGGGGAAACTGAGGAGAGCGGGGGGGGGGGGGAGGAAAACGGAAGAGTGCAGTGGGGAAACTGAGGAGAGCGGGGGGGGGGGGGGGGGGGGAAGGGAAACGGAAGAGTGCAGTGGGGAATTTGAGGAGAGCGGGGGGGGGGGAAGGGAAACAGAAGAGTGCAGTAGGGAAACTGAGGAGAGCGGGGCGGGGGGGGGGAGGGGAGGGAAACAGAAGAGTGCAGTGGGGAAACTGAGGAGAGCAGGGCGGGGGGGGGAAGGAAAACGGAAGAGTGCAGTGGGGAAACTGAGGAGAGTGGGGGGGGGGTAAGGGAAACGGAAGAGTGCAGTGGGGAAACTGAGGAGAGCGGGGGGGGGGGGGGGGGGGAAGGGAAACGGAAGAGTGCAGTGGGAAAACTGAGGAGAGCGAGGGGGGGGGGAAGGGAAATAGAAGCGTGCAGGGGGGAAACTGAAGAGAGGGTGGGGGGCAAAGGCCCTTACAGACCGGGGGGTTTTCAAGAGAAGAGTGCGCTGCGCGCTTCGCCCTCACAATATGCGCCCCATATGTGCCCTCCACGCTTCCCCCTCTCATTCCACGCCCCATCTACGTGTTATACGCTTCCCCCTCTCATTCCTAAACGCTTCCCCCTCTCATTCCTCAGCCCATATGTGCATTGTGTGCTTCCCCCTCTCATTCCGCAGCCTGTCAGAACTATGCATTTATATGCTCTAGGCTGTAGTGGGGCACTCCTTATGGGGTACAGCCCAATTAGGTTTTGCTATACAACCCCTGTACTGCTGTCATTCTAGTCATTCATTTTCCTACTTTCTGACATGGTTTCAGAGCAGGTTCCCTAGTGGGAACGTTTTTCTTAAGGCCCACCACGATAGTTTTTTCTGCCCTGCCCGAAGCGCGCCTCGCGCCTGCCTCACCTGCGCCGTCGCGCGCCCTGCCCTACTGCCGCCCGTAGCGGCCCTGCCCTCCCGGCCCGTCGCGGCCCTGCCCTAACGGCCCGTCGCGGCCCTGACCTAGCCGCCCGTTGCGGCCCTGCCCTGTCGCCGCCCATCGCGGCCTGACCTAGCCGCCCGTCACGGCCTGACCTCGCTGCCCGTCGCAGCCCTGCCCTGCCGCCACTCGACGCGGCCCTGCCCTCAGCCACTCGTCGCGGCCCTGCTCTACCGCCGCCCCGTCGCAGCCCTGCCCTGCAGCCGCCTAGTCGCGGCCCTGCTCTACCGCTGCCCCGACGCGGCCCTCCCCTGCAGCCGCCTTGTCGCGGCCCTGCCCTGCTGCCGCCCCGTTGCGGCCCCGCTCTGCCGCTGCCTCGTCGCGACCCTGCCCTACAGCCGCCCCGTTGCGGCCCTGCCCTGCCCCTGGTAAGCGCCCGCCCTGCTAAACGCGCCGCCGCGCCCGCCTGCCAGCCGAGCCGCGCCGCCCTGCCGAGCCGTGCCGCTCTGCTGGACCGTGCCGCCCTGCCCTACTGCGCTGCTACTGCTCCTCCTGCTGCTACTGCCTCCATGGCTAGCCCTACTGAACTTACCTTCGATACTGAGGGTCGTGCGGTAGATTTCGAGGTTTGGGTAGATGACCTGCAGCTCTATCTTCAGTGCGACTCTAGGGACGGAGTCTCGCTTTTCAATCACACGTCCGGCGCCTCTGTTGCACCTGATGCCACTGCTGACAGTACGGTTTGCTCGCAGTGGACTACTCGTGACGCTGTTGCTCGCCTTGCTGTTCGTAGTCACCTGCCGTCTGCTGAGCGCGCGCACTTTGGCCAGTACAAGACTGCTAAGTCTATGTATGACGCTGTCGTTGCGCGCTACTCCTCCCCTGCCACTGCTGCCCTCAGCCGCCTCATACTGCCGTACTTGTTCCCTGACCTGGCCGCCTTTGCCATAGTCGCTGACCTCATCACTCACCTCTGCACTAGTGACACCCGCTACAGCGCTGCGCTTCCCTCTGAGTTTCGCGCCAAGAACCCCCCCCCCCATGTACATCACCCTCTTCTACCTTGTCACCCGTCTCCCTGACTCTCTTCGCTCAGTCAGGGACCACTTTCTCTCCCTTTGCCCCACCGAGCTCACCGTTGACCTGCTTGAGGAGCGCCTCACTACAGCTGAGACTAGCAGAGTCGCTGTAGGAGCTTCTCGCGGCGACCCTCGCGCCCCTTTCTTTGAGGGGTGTTCCCCCGTACCCCTTTTGCCCTCTGTTGCTTCTGCTGCTGCTGTCGACCTTGTTGGCACCGAGGAGGTCAAGGCTGCGTCTGCTCCTAGTGGGAGGCGCCGCAACGGCAAGGGCAAGGGGGGCAAGGGTGGTGGAGGGGACGGCGGGGGCGGCGGTGGTGGCGGTGGAGGAGGCGGAGGGGGTGGGGGTGGAGGTGGGGGTGGTGGCGGGAGTGGGGGCGTCGGTGGCGGCGGTGGAGGTGGTGGAGGCAGCGGCAGGGGGGGTGGCGGCGGTGGTGGTGCTGGTCGGAGTGGAGCCGCGCAGCGTGGAGGCTTTGGCGGTAGCCAGCGACAGCAGCAGCCGCGTTCCTGTGAGGCCCCGTCGCCCCAGCAACTTCATGAGTGGTACGCTGGGCGTGGGAGGTCTGGGGGTGCTGGTCCCTGCGCTTACGTTCTCCGCACCAGCGAGCGCCGTGGGGAGACGTGCGGGCTGCCACACACAACGCAGCGCTGTTTCGGTTGCCTGTCTGACGCCTGGCGCGCACAGTTTCCTGACGCCACTGAGCTCCCTCGCTGGGCTGATCTGCTTAAGTCTGGTGTTGCTATCTTTGATCTTGATTACGATGCTATCCTTGCTGCCATGTATGCTGTGACTATTAGTGCTGAGGGTGACTGTTACATGTGTGTGCTGCCCGACCCAGGTATAGAGGCTGCTGCTCTAGGTGCTAGTGAGTCTGCTGCTCTAGGTACTAGTGAGTCTGCTCTCTCAGGTACTGCGCCTGCTGAGGCCTTGCATAGCTTCACGCTTGACTCAGGTGCTTCCCGCTCCTTCTTTCGCGACAGCACCACACTCACGCCGCTCAGTCGGCCGGTTGCTGTCTCCCTGGCGGGCCCCTCTGGGGGCCCACTCCTTGCGCACTCCTCTACGGTTCTGCCGTGTCCGGCGGTCCCATCTGGCTCACTATCGGGTCTTCACCTCCCCTCGTTCTCTACGAACTTGGTGAGTGGAGCTGACCTCCAGGACGTGTGGGTTCACTCCTGGAGGTCAGCGGGTGACCCACTGCACATGTACTCGGACGGGCCGCCACCTGGCCACGTTCACCCATCGGCCTGGGTCGAGCCTGTACACACCGACTACTGAGTCTCCTCCCGTTGCTGAGTCTGGTAAGGTAGCCGCGTCTGGTCAGGTGTTTGCTGCCGCGTCCAGGTCTGGTCTGGAGGAGGATGTGTGACGTGAGGCCCTGCGCGGCGAGCATGAACCAGTACACGGAGCGCGGGGAGCACCTGACTGAATGGAGCCCTACCTGGGACGAGCAGGTAACCACTGCTCCCCTGCTCGTGTCGTCTCCTGTCACACCAGACTCTCCTTTGGCACCACCCCCTTGGTCACCCCTCCCTGCCTCGTCTCCAAGGTATGGCCTCCCGTGTCCTTGTCACTGGTCTCCCCCGGTCTCTCCCTCCCCTCCCCCCGGGGCCTGCCCCTACCTACGTTCCTTGCGTCGAGGGACGGCAGCGCGCCGCTCCTCACTCCTCCGAGTTCCCTCCGACGGAGGCTCCCCTGCATACTCTCCACATGGACGTGTGGGGCCCAGCCCGCGCCCGTGGACAGGGTCACGAGCGTTACTTTCTGCTGGTCGTTGACGACTACTCGCGTTACACCACAGTCTTCCCCTTGCGCCGCAAGGGTGAGGTCACTGAGGTGCTGATCACCTGGATCCGCGCTGCTCGTCACCAGCTCAGCGAGAGTTTTGGCTCAGACCTTCCTGTTCTGCATCTGCACTCCGACAGAGGTGGAGAGTTTTCCTCCGACCTTCTGCGGGCCTTCTGACGTGCGGAGGGCATCCGCCAGACGTTCACGCTTTCGGCCTCCCCACAGCAAAATGGGATTGCTGAGCGCCGCATTGGCATGGTCATGGACGTCGCTCGTACGTCCATGATCCATGCGGCTGCTCCCCATTTTCTGTGGCCGTTCGCGGTCCAGTACGCTGCGAATCAGCTCAACCTCTAGCCCCGTGTCTCCATGCCGGAGACCACACCTGCTCTACGGTGGACGGGGAGGGTTGGCGATGCGTCTGCGTTCTGTGTCTTGGGATCTCGAGCTTTTGTCCGCGATTCTTCCGCGGACAAGCTGTCCTCCCGTGCTGTTCCCTGCGTCTTCCTTGGCTTCCCCCCTGACGCGCCTGGATGGCAGTTTTACCACCCCACCTCGCGTCGTGTTCTGTCCTCTCAAGTCGTCACGTTTGACGAGTCGGTTCCTTACTACCGTCTCTTCCCCTACCGCACTGCCCCTCTCCCCCCCCCCCCCACCGCTCTTCCTAGCACCAGGTCCTCCTCCGGTAGACCCCCTCCCCCCTCAGGGTCCTGCCCCCTCAGGTGTGTCCCAGGTAGACCCTGTCGAGCCTATCGAGGTAGCTGTTGACTCTGGTGCTGCTAGGGGTGCTGAGCCTGCGGGTGCGGGGCCTGGGGGTGCTGAGCTTGAGCGTGCGGAGCCTGGGGGTGCTGAGCCTGGGGTTGCTGAGTCTGAGGGTGCGGAGCCTGGGTGCTGAGCCTTGGGTTGCTGAGTCTGAGGGTGCGGAGCCTGGGGGTGCTGAGCCTGAGCGTGCGGAGCCTGGGGGTGCTGAGCTTGAGCGTGCTGAGCCTGGAGGTACTTTGTCCTCTAGAGGTCCTACGGGTGTCTTATCACGGCGGGAGCCCCTCTCTCCACAGCAGCTGCGCGAGTGGTTTGCTCGGGGGGCCTACCGCTAGAGGTGCTGCTGGCGCTGGAGGTACTGCTGGTGCTGTAGCTGCTGGAGGTGCTGGAGGCGCTGGTCCCGGAGGTACTTGTACTGGAGGTACCGGAGCTGCTGGAGCTGGAGGTGCTGCTGGAGCTGGAGGTACTGCTGCTGCTGTAGCTGCTGGAGGTACTGGAGCCGCTGGTCCCGGAGGTGCTCGTATTGGAGGTACTAGAGCTGCTGGGACTGGTGGTGCTGCAGGAGTTGGAGCTAGAGGCGCTGGAGCTGTTACTGCTGGAGGTGCTGCTGGAGCTAGAGCTGCTGGAGCTAGAGCTGCTGGAGGTGTTGGAGCTGGTGGTGCTGCAGGAGTTGGAGCTGGAGTCCCTGGAGCTGGGGGTTCTGGTGCTGTCTTTGCTGGTTCTGGAGGCGCTGCGCAGCCGCGGCCATACTTCGTTCCACTCCTTCAGCAGGTTCTTGGTCTCCCGCCTTCTACTGGTCCTACTCCTCCCTTACTGTGTCCACCGCCTGACCAGTCGCAGTCGCAGTTACAGCCAGCCTCCCCACTGCCTGGTCCTTCTCCTTACACTGGGCTTACCGGAGGTCTTGCGGAGCGTCGTGAGCCTGAGTCTCGTCCTGCGTCGCCTGTTTGTGCTGCTTGCACTGGTCGTCGTGTTCCGCTTCAGCGTCCTCCACCTGTCCCCGGCATGCACCAGATGGCACTTCGTCCTTCCTCTGTTCCACTGCGTGTCCCTCTACCGTCTCCTCCTGCGTCCTCCCTTGCTGACGGTCTGGACCCGGAGTCTGACTCCCTTCGTGCTGCTAGTCCTACTATCACGCGTCTCCTGGCCACTGTTGTCACTGACCCTTCATTTGCGTCTACTGCTGTGTCTGCTCTTGTTGCTGAGCTGGTTGACTTTGCTGCCGCCTGTCGTCTAGACTACGCCGCTAGTCTTGTTGCTGAGTCTGAGTCTGTCTGTCCTCCGTCCGTCGGGGGTGAGTGTGCTCTTGGCACGGACGTCCTTGAGGACAGGCAGGAGGACTTTGAGTGTTTTGCAGCTGCTGTACCTCATCTCGTATCCATGCTGATTGCACCTGAGGGAGACCCGGATACACCAGATATCCTGACCCCGCGCTCTTACGCAGAGGCGATAGAGGGTCCCTACTCCTCTCAGTGGCAGTCAGCCATGGACGCAGAGATGGCATCCTGGAAGTCCACAGGCACTTACGTTGACGAGGTTCCCCCTCCTGGGGGGAACATCGTCAGTGGCATGTGGATTTTCAGGGTGAAGCGGCCGCCGGGTTCTCCACCTGTCTTCAACGCGCGTTACTGTTGAAAGTAAAGGAAAGAGAAGGTGTGATGACTATCGAGAGAGTTTGGGTACAAGTAACAAAACCGATACCCTACATTAGCTACCCCACTAAAGCCTACATATCATTATAACATAGGTATATAGTTTGACACACCCCCATAGGCAAAGTGGGAGAGAACAAGGGGTCACAAGACCTGTCAAGAAAACCAAAGCAAGCTCGGGGTGGATCACAACGTCACCACACACACCGAGCATAAGCAGAGGGCCACAAGGCCCGTGATCACTATCTAGCAAGAGTAAGCATGCAGGTATATATATGTAGATCACAGTACAAGCAAAAGCCTACAGCAAGTGAGGAAACATAGGCACAAGACCTAACAAAGTACAAAAGCGCTGATGATCACCAGACGGAAGTGCCTTGGTGAATATATCAGCAGTGTTGGCCCAAGTGGCCACGTGAGCAAGACGAAGCTGACCACGCTGCTGCAACTTTCGAGCCAAAAAGTAACGCAGAGCGATGTGCTTCGTTCTGTGCTCCAGTCTGTGCTCCTCACACAAGGCAATGTCGGCCTTGTTGTCTACGTACAGAACCGGAGGAGAACGAGGCGGCTCTCCCAAGTCAGTCAGCAGGTAGGTGAGCCAGCGTAACTCCTGTGCAGCCATGGCTGTGGCGTAGATCTCAGCCTCACAACTGGAGCTGAGAACAGAAGACGAGCGTGTAGACCGCCAGGAAACAGAGCCAGAGCCAAGGCTGAAGGTGTAACCCTATGACGACCGCTGCGTAGCCAGGTCGTCAACCCAAGACGCGTCAGAGTGTCCAGTGAGGACAACGTCACCCCGTCCTCCAAGCACGAGCCCCATGCCCGATGTACTGCACAAGTAGCGCAGTACCCTCTTCGCAGCATCCATGTGCACCTTTCGGTGCCTACCAGGAGCCACGTAGCGAGCCAGAAGGCCAAGAGGGTGCGCAAGGTCAGGTCGAGTGCAGGTCATCAGGTACATGAGGCAGCCCACTAGCTCTGGGTACAGACCACTCGGCTCTACGGACTCGTCCGAAGGTGGAGATGAGAGCGAGTGGCCTGTAGCCAGAGGAGTGGGCTGTGGCGAGGACCAGGTGAAGCCGAAGCACTGAAGGACCCGCTGCACCATGTGTGACTGAGTCAGTGTGATGGTGCGGCGTGCTCTGTTCCGGATGATCTGCAAGCCAAGGTAACTGCGCAGCTCACCCAGGTCTGTGCACGTGTGTCTCTTCTGCAGCTCCGAATTCACCAGGGCGAGAGCCTCAGTGGTAGCAGTGGCAAAGACCAAGTCGTCGACGTACACGAGGATGTAGAACGGCGGCGGCGAAGTGTCGGTGCGCAGAAACAGCGACGGGTCAGCAGTGGAAGGGGCAAACCCAAGAGCCACAAGCGTCGTCCTCAGTGTGTCGTGCCACTCACGAGGCGCCTGGCGGAGACCGTAGACCGGCCGACGGAGGATCCACTGGGTACCAGGAGGGAACGACCCAGTGAAGCCAGGTGGGCGGCGCAGCCATATCTCCTCGTGCAGACTGCCCTGTAAGAACACTGTGCTGAAGTCGAGAGAGTGAAGCTTTTAGTCACGCTGAGCAGCGACGTGCAGAGGCACCCAAAGAGTGGTCATCTTTGGGGTGGGGGAGAAGGTCTGGAAGAAGTCAACTCCCTGTCGCTGACTGAAGCCTCGTGCAACGTAACGAGCCTTGAAGACAGGCGGAGAACCCGGCGGCCGCTTCACCCTGAAAATCCACATGCCATCGACGATGTTCGCCCCAGGATGGGGAACCTCATCGACGTAAGTGCCTATGGACTTCCTGGATGCCATCTCTGCATCCATGGCTGTCTGCCACTGAGAGGAGTACTCACCCGCGATTGCCTCAGCGTAAGAGCGCGGGGTCAAGATGTCTGGAGCATCCGGGTCTCCCTCAAGGGCAAGCAGCATGGCCACGAGATGAGGTACAGCAGCCGCAAGACACTCAAAGTCCTCCTGCCTGTCCTCAAGGACGTCCGTGCCAAGAGCACACTCACCCCCAACGAACAGAGGACAGACAGACTCAGACTCGGCAAGAAGACTAGCAGCGTAGTCTAGACGACAGGCAGCAGCAAAGTCAACAAGCTCATCGACTAAAGCAGACGCAGCAGTGGACTCAAACGAAGGGTCAGTGACAACAGTGGCAAGTAGACGCGTGACAGTAGAGGAAGCAGCACGAGCGCAGTCAGACTCAGGGTCTGGAACGTCAGGGAGAGAAGACGCAGGAGGGGACGGTAGGGGAACACGCTGCGGAGCAGAGGAAGGACGCAGGGCCATGAGGTGCGTGCCGAGGACAGCCAGCGGACGCTCACGAGGAACACGACGACCAGTACGGACAGTGCAAACAGGCGAGACAGGACGAGACGCAGGCTCACGACGCTCAGCAAGACCTCCTGTCTGCTTAGTATAAGGAGAAGGAGCAGGGAGAGGGGAGCCAGGCTGTAACGGAAGACCAGTAGAAGACGGGAGGCTAAGAACCTGGTGAAGCACGGAGTCAGGCGGTGGTAGAGACGAAGGTGACGGCGGATTGAAGAACAGTCGCGGCTGTGCAGTGCCACCAGCACCAGTAGCTCCAGCACCTCCAGCAGCTCCAGAACCTTCAGCTCCAGCGCCTCCAGCGCGAGCACTGCCAGCAGCTCCAGAACCTCCAGCGCCAGCACCTCCAGTACCAGCACCTCCAGCAGCTCCAGAACCTCCAGTGCCAGCACCTCCAGTACCAGCACCTCCAGCAGCTCCAGAACCTCCAGCGCCAGCACCTCCAGTACCAGCACCTCCAGCAGCTCCAAAACCTCCAGCGCCAGCACCTCCAGTACCAGCACCTCCAGCAGCTCCAGGACCTCCAGCACCAGCACCTCCAGTACCAGCACCTCCAGCAGCTCCAGAACCTCCAGCGGCAGCACCTCCAGGACCAGCGCCACTAGCAGCAGCACCCCCAGAACCGGCACCTCCAGCCCCAGAGTCTCCAGCCTCAGTGTCTCCAGCAGCAGCACCCCCAGAACCAGTAGTACCTCCAGCCCCAGCAGCTCCAGTACCTCTAGTACGAGCACCTCCGGGACCAGTGGCTCCAGTAACTCCAGTAGAAGCGCCTTTAGTAGCAAAGTCACCAGCTCCAGAGCCTCCAACGCCAGCGCCTCCCACACCAAGGCCCCAAGCTCCAGTAGCGCGACCCTGACGGCTAACGTACCACTCACGCAGCTGCTGTGGGGAGAGAGGCACACGCTGACGGGAGTGCTGCGGCGAGGCACCAGCGGAGCGACTACGGAGGCGGCCACTCCAAGGAGACTGCTCACCAGGCGCCTCAGTGCCCCCAGGCGCAGCACCCCCAGACTCAGTACCCCCAAGCTCAGCACCCCCAGACTCCTCACGCCCAGGCTCAGCACCTCCAGGCTCCGCACCCTCAGGCTCAGCACCCCCAGGCTCCTCACGCTCAGGCTCAGCACCTCATGGCTCCGCACCCTCAGGCTCAGCACCCCCAGGCTCCGCACCCCCAGGCTCAGCACCCCCAAAAGCAGCACCCCGAGCAGGACCACCCCCAGTAGGACCTGAGTCACCAGTGACCTCAACCAGCTCAGTCAAGGGAGCAGGGTCTACATGAGACACACCTGAAGGAGCAGGACCTGGAGCGGGGAGGGGGTCTCTACCTGGGTAGGACCTGGAGTGAGAAAGAGCGGCGGGGGGGGGAGAGGGGCAGTGCGGTAGGGAAAGAGACGGTAAAAGGGGACCGACTCGTCAAAGGTGACGTCCTGAGACGCAAAGACACAGCGCAAGGCGGGGTCATAAAACTGCCAGCCAGGCGCGTCAGGGACAAAGCCAAGGAAGACGCACGGAATGACGCAAGAGGAGAGCTTGTCCGAAGTGGCATCGCAGACGAAGGCACGAGCACCCCAGACCCGGAATCGCGACGCATCGCCAACCTCCCCCGTCCAACATAGTGTGGGCGAAGTCTCCGGCACGGAGACACGGGGCCAGAGGTTGAGCTGATGCGCGGCGTACTGGACCGCAAACGGCCACAGAAAATGGGGGGCAGCCGCATGGATCATGGAGGTACGAGCGACCTCCATGACTAAGCCAATGCGGCGCTCAGCAACCCCATTCTGCTGCGGAGAGGCCGGAAGCGTGAACGTCTGGCGGATGCCGTGCTCCTCACACTAGGCTCGCAAGAGGTCGGAGGTGATCTCAGCACCTCTGTCGGAGTGCAGACGCAGGACAGGAAAGTCCGAGTGGAACCGCTCGCGGAGCTGGAGACGAACAGCGCAGATCCAGGGGATCAAAATAGCAGGGACGTCTCCCTTGCGCTGCAAGGGGAAGACCGTGGTGTAACGTGTGTAGTCGTCAACTACCAGCAGGAAGTACCGCTCGCGGCCCTGCCCCTGGACGCGGGCTGGGCCCCACACGTCCAGGTGGAGAGTCTGCAGGGGAGCCTCTGTGGGAGGGAACGAGGAGGAGTGAGGAGCGGCGCGATGCCGCCCCTCGACGCAAGGAATGCAGGGCAGCGCAGGTGAGGGAGGGAGGGAGGGCAGAGACCTGGGAAGACCAAAGACCAGGTAGCGAGAGTGCATGCCACGAAGGCGGGGCAGGGAGGGGTGACCAAGGCGGTGGTGCCAAAGGAGAGTCTGGTGCGACAGGCGGCGACACTCACACTGGGTAGCTACCTGAGCGGACGCGTACAGCTGAGGAGACAAAGGGGTGTAGCGCGACGCAGTGGTGAGGGTGTACAGACTGGACCGAGGCGCACGTGTGAACGTGGCCAGGTGGCGGCCAGTCCAAGAGCACGTGCAGATTGCCACACGCTGTCCTCCAGGAGTAAAGGTATCAACCCAATGATCCTGAAGGACGGCGTTCCTCACCAGGTTCATAGAGAACGAGGGGAGGTGGAGACCAGACAGCTCACCAGACGGGACCGCCGGACACGGAAGCACAGTAGTGGACCGTGCTAGCACTGGGCCCCCAGAGGGGTCAGCCAGTGAGACAGGGACAGGTGCAGGGAGGGGAGTGACTGTGGTACTGTCGCGAAAGAAGCAGCGGGAAGCACCAGAGTCAAGTGTAAAGGTGTGCAACGCCTGAGCGGACGCAGTACCAGGGAGAGCAGACTCACGAGCACCTAGGGCTGCAGTCTCTATACCTGGGTCAGGCGGCATACACAAGTAGCAGTCACCCTCTGCACTAACAGTCAATGCATACATGGCAGCAAGAATTGCATCATAGTCAAGATCAAAGATAGAAACATCACGCCTAAGCAGGTCTGCCCAGTAGGGAAGCTCAGTAGCATGAGGAAACTGGGCACGCCAGGCGTCGTCCAGCTTAGAGAAGCAGCGGTACTCGGTGTGAAACTTGTTGCACGTCTGACCAGCGTGTTCACCAGTGCGAATGCGGTAAGGGCAGCGACCACTACCCCCAGACGCCCCACGCTGAGCGTACCACTCACGAAGCTGCTGGGGCGTGCGGGGCTCGGGCTGACGCTGCTGTTGCTGGCGCTGGCCACCGCCAGCACCTCCCCGCTGACCAGCTCCACCACGGCCGCCACCACCGCTGGTACCACCGCTCCCACTGCCATCACCACCGCCGCTGCTGCCGACACTGCTACCGCTCCCACCCCCGCCTCCTCCACCACCACCACGCGCGCCGCTGCTGCCACTGCTGCCACCGACCCCTCCACCCCCGCCACCACCCCCACCACCACCACCCCCACCGCCGCCTCCTCCACCACCACCTCCCCCGCTGTTAGTGCAGCCACCCTTGCCTCCCTTGCCCTTGCCGCTGCGGCGCTTCCCAGCAGAAGTAGAAGCGGCACCGACCTCCTCAGCACCAAGGAGGTCAACAGTAGCAGCAGAGGCGTGGGAGGGGACAAGGGGGGAGGGGGCACACCCCTCAAAGAGGGGAGTGCGGGGAGTGCCACGAGCAGCACCGACAGCTACGATGTTGGACTCAGCTGCAAGCAGGTGCTTCTCGAGGTCGTCGACTGTGAGGTCGGTGGGGGGAAGGGCTAGAAAGTGGTCCCCGACGACATGAAGAGAGTCAGGGAGTCGGGTGACAATGAAGTAGAGCGTGATGTACATCGGGGGAGGGTTCTTGTCTAAGAACTCGGTCGGGAGGGCGGCGCGGTAACGAGCGTCACTAGCGCGGAGATGAGTCATAAGGTCCTCAGCTGTGGTAAAGGAGGAGAGCTCAGGAAAAAGCTAGGGTAGGATAAGGCGGCTGAGGGCAGCAGTGGCAGGAGAAGAGTAGCGAGCGATGACAGCAGCGTACAGTGCTTTAGCGGTTTTGTGCTGGCCAAAGTGGGTGCGCTCAGCTAGAGGCAAGTGGTTGCGAATGACTAGGCGTGCAGTAGCGTCACGGGTAAGCCACTGTGAGTAAGCGACGCTGTCAGCTGTGTCTAGAGCGACTGAGGAACCTTTGGCTAAGTCAAAGAGCGAAACGCCGTCCTTGGCATCAGTCATAAGATACAGCTGAAGATCTTCTAGCCAGGCATCGAACTCGACTGGGCGACCTTCAGGGTCGAACGACAGTACGCTAATAGAAGCCATGGTCGCTGCAGCACGATAGTAGAGGCAGCACGCGGACGGCAAGGGCTACGGGAGGGCGGTAGGGGCGGTACGTGAAGCTGCAGAGACAGGGGAGGAGCAGCAAGGGCGGAGGAGTGGTGCGCGCGGAGCAGTAGAGGCAGTACGAGGGCTGCTAAGGCAGTGGGAGGGAAGCTAAGGCAGTGGGAGGGCAGTACGAGGGCTGCTAAGGCAGTGGGAGGGCAGTACGAGGGCTGCTAAGGTAGTGGGAGGGCAGCGCGCGGGGCTGACGAGGCAGCGGGCGGGCTGTGCGGGCGTCGCACGGGGCTGACGAGGCAGCGGGCTGGCTGCGCGCTCGCGGGTTAGTACAGGCAGCGCGAGGGCTGAGAGGCGGCGCGCGGGGCAGTAGAAGGCAGCGCGAGGGCTGCGGAG
The DNA here is from genome assembly GCA_947471745.1 of Closterium sp. Naga37s-1. Taxonomy (NCBI): domain Eukaryota; kingdom Viridiplantae; phylum Streptophyta; class Zygnematophyceae; order Desmidiales; family Closteriaceae; genus Closterium; species Closterium sp. Naga37s-1. Next base: position 14,644 of record CANJKZ010000022.1, on the reverse strand, counting down.
CGGCGCGCGGGGCAGTAGAAGGCAGCGCGAGGGCTGCGGGGCGGCACGCGGGCCTGACGAGGCAGCTAGCGAGCGACGCGCGGGGCTGACGAGGCAGCGGGCGGGCTGCTAGCGGGCTGCACGAGGGCCAGCAGAGGCGAGCGCGAGGGCTGCGCGACTCAGGGCAGTGTAGGCAGGGGGCGGGGTAACGCGGTAACTGGCGGAAAACGGTTGGTGGGCCCTGAACAGTCCTAAAACGGTCCTAAGGACCTATTTGCTCTTAATACCATGTTGAAAGTAAAGGGAAGAGAAAGTGTGATGACTATACCCTACATTAGCTACCCCACTAAAGCCTACATATCATTATCACATAGGCATATAGTTTGACAGTTACGTTGCACGAGGCTTCAGTCAGCGACCGGGAGTTGACTTCTTCCAGACCTTCTCCCCTACCCCGAAGATTACCACTCTTCGGGTTCTGCTGCACGTCGCTGCTCAGCGTGACTACGAGCTTCACTCTCTTGACTTTAGCACTGCTTTCCTACAGGGCAGCCTGCACGAGGAGATCTGGCTGCGCCGCCCACCTGGCTTCATTGGGTCGTTTCCTGCAGGTACCCAGTGGAGCCTCCGGCGGCCAGTCTACGCTCCCCGCCAGGCACCTCGCGAGTGGCACGACACACGGAGGATGACTCTTGCGGCTCTTGGTGTCCTTCTACTGCTGACCCGTCGTTGTTTCTACGCACCGGCACTTCGCTGCCGCCGTTCTACATCCTCGTGTACGTCGACGACTTGGTCTTTGCCACTGCTGACACTGCTGGACTGGCCCACGTGAAGTCGGAGCTGCAGAAGAGACACACGTGCACAGACCTAGGTGAGTTGCCCAGCTATCTTGGCTTGCAGATCACCCAGGACAGAGCACGGCACACCATTAACATGACTCAGTCACACATGGTGCAGCAGGTCCTTCAGCGCTTCGACTTCCAATACTCCTCGCCACTGTCCACTCCTCTGCCTACCGGTCACTCGCTCTCAGCTCTGCCTTCAGATGAGTCCGTAGAGCCGAGTGGCCCGTATCCAGAGCTTGTGGGCTGCCTCATGTACCTGATGACCTGCACTCGACCTGACCTTGCTTACCCTCTTAGCATCCTGGCACGCTACGTTGCGCCCGGGAGACACCAACCAGAGCACTGGAAGGCACCTAAGAGGGTGATGCGCTACTTGTGTAGTACATCGGGCATGGGGCTTGTGCTTGGAGGACGGGCTAGAGTTGTCCTCACTGGTCACACAGACGCTTCTTGGGTTGACGACTTGGCTACGCAGTGGTCATCATAGGGTTACACCTTCAGCCTTGGCTCCAGTTCTTTTTCGTGGCGGTCTACCCGCTCGTCTTCTGTTCTCAGCTCCAGCTGTGAGGCTGAGATCTACGCAGGGGCCATGGCTGCACAGGAGTTACGCTGGCTCACCTACTTGCTGACCGACTTGGGAGAGGCGCCTCGTTCTCCTCCAGTTCTGTATGTTGACAACAAGGCCATGATTGCCTTGTGTCAGGAGCACAGACTGGAGCACAGAACGAAGCACATCGCTCTGCGCTACTTCCTTGCTCAAGAGTTGCAGCAGCGTGGTCAGCTTCGTCTTGTTTACGTGGCCTCTCAGGCCAACACTGCTGATATCTTCACTAAGGCACTTCTGCCTTGTGATCATCAGCGTTTCTGTACTGTTCTAGGCCTTGTGCCTACTTGGCCTCACTTGCTCACTTCTTGACTTTGCTTGTACTGTGATCTATATACTTATACCTGCATGCTTACACTTGCTAGGTTGTGATCACTGTACTGCTTGTTCTCCTTTATATATAACTCTGCACGTGAACTGGCCTTGTGGCCATTTGCTTGTGCTCGGACTGCGTGGTGACGTTGTGATCCACCCTGAGCTTGACCTTGCTTCGTTCTCTTGCTTGTCCCCCACTTTGCCTATGGGGGTGTGTCAGAACTATGCATTTATATGCTCTAGGCTGTAGTGGGGCACTCCTTATGGGGTACAGCCCAATTAGGTTTTGCTATACAACCCCTGTACTGCTGTCATTCTAGTCATTCATTTTCCTACTTTCTGACAATATGTGCATTGCGTGCTCCCCCCTCTCATTCCGCAGCCCATATGTGCTTCGTCCCGCTTCCCAATAGCATTGTGCAGCCCCACATTCTGCTTCCCCATGTCCCCTAGGGGCACACCTTTGACCCACCCTCCCATTCCGCGTTCCCCCATCGTATCACGCTCCCCACCCACTCATTCCGCGTTTTCCCCTCTCATATCGTGCCCCAACTATCACATTATGTATTTCGCATCCTCTTCCGTGCGCTGGCCAGCTCCCTTCCGCGTTTTCCCCTCGCATCCCTAACGTCAGACACCTATTCCTAATCACACCTTGACATCCCTTCCCACTTCCCTGCCCATTTCGCATTCTTCCATCCTCACATACGCCTCAGGTGTCCCCTCCCCTCCCCTTCCTGGTTTATGCGCCGGACGTCTTCCCAAACACGCGTCTCATCCTCTCATATGCGCGTCTCGTTTTCCCACCGCGTTTTTTGCCCTCACACGCACCTGTCGTTTTCCCTCGGCGTTTCGTGCTCTCACATTCGCCTTACGTTTTCCTTATGCGTTTCTTGTCCTTATGTGCGCCGCACGTATTCCCTCCGCGTTTCTGGCTCCAACATTTGCCTCACGTGCCTTTCTTGCTCTCACATGCACTTCAACGAGGCAGTCGGCGCATCTGATACTCTCAAAAGTGCCTTCCCCAGTTTGTCCGATTGTCTTCCTCTAACAGGCGCCCAACACATGCTACGCGCATTTCTTGCTGATACCTGTCCATCACATTGTCTCTCCGCATTGCCTACTATAATCCCGCACCGCACACAAAAGTTCCACATTTCCACATAGAATACAGCACCTCACACTATCATTCTGCCATAGAACACCATATCTTCTACAAAAAAAAAGGACCTCGCCTATCCCCGCCAATGCTCGGTTCTCTCTAACTAACTTCGTCTCATTTACCTGACGCTTACATTGATAGAGGGGGATTCGTCCTCGTGAGTCGCGTAACAACGCGTCTATGCAGCAAAACGTTAGGAACGGATGCGTAGGCGTCCGAAGCCCTATGTGTTCTCACTGTCGAGTGACTTCTGTCATGGAGGAAAGTGGTGACAGATTCACAGCGTGCTGGTAATTTGGCAAAGGTGTTGACGAGGAGGTTTTGAGCGGGTGTTCGAGACCCCTTGTGTTGCGAAGAAATTGGGTTCGCACGTTGGTTTCACAAACAGTTTTCTTTGTTTTTGTTCCGAACCAAATTTGCAACAGGGTGCCAAACCTATGTTTTACCGAGTTGACCAGCGTTGAGTAATTCGGGGTTTGGCCTGCTGCATTCTGTTGGCGCATACGCTGGCTTTGTTCGGCAGGCGCATCAGGCTGGATGGCTACAATGATGTGACCACCCTCGAACCTTCCGTGATAACTTGTTGAGAGGCTATCAAGGTTCAAGATAAGCGCACGGCTGCCGAAGCTCAATGTCAGCGGATGACTGCCGAACAGCATCTTTGGCCCACGAGATTTTACATGTCGCCGCGTTCCTGGAAAATCATTCTTCTAGCAATTTCACGCATGACTGATGCGCGCATGGTGCGCCCTCTCGAGGGTGCATCATGCGTGCATCACTGGTGCTCACCCGCAAAATTTCTTGTGCGAAGGTGTCTTGAACGCGCTGATGGTTTTCCGCGAAACCCAGAACATTTTGCATTTCAAATGTCCAATCCCAAGCCTCAATTTCTCAATGTCCACATCATCCATCCGTCGTAGCCCATCCGGGCTGATGCGCCTGTCGAACAAAGCCGTTGTGCTTAACCCTAAAGAGGAATGCTCCAAGAATGCGCTTGAGAAGGCTTGGAACCGGACTAAGGCCCAGTTCGGCAGGCATAAAAAAATGGGCCTCGGGGGATGGGCTACTGGAACCGATCACCCTGGAACCTTCCTTGATAAGCGCGTGAGAGGTTATCAAGGCTCGATATAAGCGGGTCTACACCGAACCAGGCAATAACGGAATGCCAGCCGAACGTCCCTTTTTTTGTTGGCCTTTTCTAACTCATTTGTTTTCATCGAGCCATTTTCTCTAGCAAAGTGACAATTTTCTGATCCGCCGCACCATGCGGCCTCGAGGTCCCGCACCATGCGGAGTATTAGTGATTCGGGGCAATCAAAAGTGACTGCCAACCAATCACATGATCACGCCATCCATCCGGGCAAGTGCCTTCTAGCTTCTGCGAAAATAATTTGTCGATTGATGCCATCAATCTAGACCCAATTAATGCCAACCGAACACCCAACCCCGTATTTTTGAAGGTGCACTACAGCTACAGTCCGATTTCGAAGCTGTTTATAGAAATGCTCATGCCCCAATTTTTTGGGGGCCCGTTAAAAATGCCCATAATGGCCATAATGCCATCCGAACTGGGCCCAAATCGTTATTGTGACCCGAACCGCTGGTGCGGAAGTTGTGCGCGCACTATCTATGCGTGCACAAAAACGCATAACTGATCGTGTGCTCGGAACATTCCAGGACGTTGCTTTCACGGGCAAACCTCCCACATAGCCTGGCGGTGTTCTGTTGCCGCACCACCTAATTCGTGGGCGGACAGGATAGCACCGCATCACATGGTGCGGCATCGGGCTTCCGCGAATCATCAAGCCCCCATGTTGGTGCAACACAACCTCCTGTCACCCTCCGCGCAACTGCAGGGGTTTCGTTCGGAGCGCGGACTCAGGGACAGCACAAGTAGTCCTGTGCAGGGATTGGTTGGCGAAAGTTGGGTTTAGTGGCGAGGAGGGTGGCAGGAAGTTCTTTTTTTTCCATTTCGGACCGTGAAACCATCTCTCGCGATGGCAATTGGATGGTTGATGCCCTGAAAGCAAAGGGGCCAACCAGGACAACGAAGAACGTTTATCCCTGCCCTGAACCATTTGGTGCGGTCCCTGGATCCCCACTCTGACCCTGAACCAGGGCCGCACCAGTCCCGCACCCATTTTTCCTGGGAGTGGGGGATTGCGAGTGCGTCACTGGTTCACCGTTCTTTTGGCCAATGATGGGCGGACTGCACTGCACAGCACTCGCTAGGTCCAGGAAGGGGTTCAGTTTCCCGAGCCTGGTAGCAAGGAATACACCCTCGAAAACAAGGCTTCCATGATCTCCGGTAGAACGCCGCACGAAGCATCATATGGTGATGTGCGGGGGGGGGCGCACCAAATAGTGCGGCAACAGAACAGGGCCCCATGCGCTCATCTCCCAGCATTAAAGGGGCGCACAAGCTATGCGGAGCAGCTCAAAAAGCCCGGTAAAATACGATATTGGAGAGTTCCTGCACTCGCCGGTTTGACTTCGAGATGCTTGGCCGTTGGATGCAGCTGCCAATTTGAGTTGCATGCCCAAAATGTTTGGGTCTGTGCTGCTCATCCATGCTGATGGTTCTGACAAATTTTGGGTCTGCCCGTGCGTAAACACCCTTGAGCCTGCCTCCCAGATACATCGCGCCTGAGTCATACATTCGTGGTAATTTTGGGGGGGTTCTCTCCTGCACGGAAGCCTCCGAGCGCATAACTTGTTCGTCGTGCACGCATTACTATGCGCCAACAGAACTCAGTCAATGTTTCAAGCTCGTACGTTCAACTATGATATGGACAATGTAGAAAACAACCCCCTCATTTTTTTGGGTGACAATTGTGAAGAAAGAGGAATGAATGACTAAGGAAAGAGGTGGGTACAAGTAGGAAACCTAGAAGTGTTGTACCCTATAGTGTCTACCCCACTACAGCCTAGATAGACTATAGCATATGAGTTTGACACACCCCCATAGGCAAAGTGGGGGAGAAAAAGGGGTCACAAGACCAGTCAAGCAAAGCAAAGCAAAGCAAGCTCAGGGTGGATCACAATGTCACCACACATTCCGAGCACAGGTTCAAAGGCCACAAGGCCAGTTCACATGCAGGATTATATATAAAGGTAAACATGCAGGTGCAGGTATATATAGATCACAGTACAAGCAAAGTCAAGAGGTAAGCAAGTGAGGCCAAGTAGGCACAAGACCTAGCATAGTACAGAAGCGCTGATGATCACAAGGCTGAAGTGCCTTGGTGAAGATATCAGCAGTGTTGGCCTGAGAGGCCACGTAAGCAAGGCGCAGCTGACCACGCTGCTGCAGCTCACGAGCAAGGAAGTAGCGAAGAGCAATGTGCTTCGTTCTGTGCTCCAGTCTGTGCTCCCGACACAAGGCCAGCATGGCCTTGTTGTCTACGTACAGAACTGGAGGAGAATGAGGCGGCTCTCCCAGGTCAGTCAGCAGGTAGGTGAGCCAGCGTAACTCCTGTGCAGCCATGGCCCCTGCGTAGATCTCAGCCTCACAGCTGGAGCTGAGAACAGAAGACGAGCGGGTAGACCGCCACGAAACAGAGCCGGAACCAAGGCTGAAGGTGTAACCCTGTGACGACCGCTGCGTAGCCAGGTCGTCAACCCAAGACGCGTCTGCGTGACCAGTGAGGACCACTGAAATCCGCCCTCCAAGCACGAGCCCCATGCCCGACGTACTGCACAAGTAGCGCAACACCCTCTTCGCTGCAGCCATGTGCTCTGGTCAGTGTCTCCCAGGAGCAACATAGCGTGCCAAGATGCTAAGAGGGTATGCCAGGTCAGGTCGAGTGCAGGTCATCAGGTACATGAGGCAACCAACAAGCTCTGGGTACGGGCCACTCGGCTCTACAGACTCATCCGAAGGCAGAGCTGAGAGCGAGTGGCGAGTAGACAGAGGAGTGGCCTGAGGCGAGGAGTACGTGAAGTCAAAGCGCTGAAGGACCTGCTGCACCATGTGTGACTGAGTCAGGATAATGGTGCGCCGTGCTCTGTCCCGGGTGATCTGCAAGCCAAGATAGCTGCGCAGTTCACCCAGGTCTGTGCACGTGTGTCTCTTCTGCAGCTCGGACTTCACGTGGGCGAGTCCAGCAGTGTCAGCAGTAGCAAAGACCAAGTCGTCGACGTACACGAGGATGTAGAACGGCGACAAAGAGGTGTCGGTGCGTAGAAACAGCGACGGGTCGGCAGTAGAAGGAGCAAACCCAAGTGCCGCAAGTGTAGTGCCACTCACGGGGCTCCTGGCGGAGACCGTAGATTGGCCGCCGGAGGCTCCACTGGGTACCAGGAGGAAACGACCCAGTGAAGCCAGGTGGGCGGCGCAGCCAGATCTCCTCGTGCAGGCTGCCCTGTAGGAAAGCAGTGCTGAAGTCAAGAGAGTGAAGCTCGTAGTCGCGCTGAGCGGCTATGTGCAGAAGTACCCGAAGAGTGGTCATCTTCGGGGTGGGAGAGAAGGTCTGAAATTAGTCAACTCCCTGCCGCTGACTGAAGCCTCGAGCCACGTAACGCGCCTTGAAGACAGGCAGAGAACCCGGCGGCCGCTTCACCCTGAAAATCCACATGCCACTGACGATGTTCGCCCCAGGTGGGGGAACCTCGTCGACGTAAGTGCCTGTGGACTTCCAGAAAGCCATCTCTGCGTCCATGGCTGACTGCCACTGAGAGGAGTAGGGACCCTCTATCGCCTCTACGTAAGAGCGCGGGGTCGGGATGTCTGGTGCATCCGGGTCTCCCTCACGGGCAACTAGCATGGACACGAGATGAGGTAAAGCAGTAGCAAAGCACTGGAACTCCTCCTGCCTGTCCTCAAGGACGTCCGTGCTAAGAGCACACTCACCCCCGACGGACGAAGGACAGACAGACTCAGAGTCAGCAACAAGACTAGCGGCGTAGTCTAGACGACAGTGAGCAGCGAAGTAGACAAGCTCAGTAACTAAGGCAGACGCAGCAGTGGACTCAAAGGAAGGGTCAGTGACAACAGCAGCCAGGAGACGCGTGACAGTAGGACTGGCAGCACGAAGGGAGTCAGACGCCGGGTCAGCAAGAGCAGGAAGAGAGGACTCAGGAGGAGACGGCAAAGGGACACGCTGTGGAGCAGTGGAAGGACGCAGTGCCATCTGGTGCGTGCCCGGGACCGGAGGAGGACGCTGACGTGGAACACGACGACCAGTGCGAGCAGCACGAACAGGCGACGCAGGACGCGACTCAGGCTCACGACGCTCAGCGAGACCTCCAGTGGGACCAGTGTAGGGAGAAGGAGCAGGCAGTGGGGAGGCCAGCGGTAACTGTGACTCGGACTGGACAGGAGGTGGACACTCTAAGGAAGGAGCAGGACCAGAAGAAGGCGGAAGACCAAGAACCTGCTCAAGGAGCGGAACAAAGTACGACCGCGGCCGCGCAGCGCCTCCAGAACCAGCAGGGACAGCACCAGCACCCCCAGTGTCAGCTCCAACTCCAGCAGCACCACCAGCTCCAGGAGCGCCAACTTCCAGCACCCACAGGAGCACCGGCTCCAGCAGCACCTCCAGCTCCAGTACCTCCAGCAGCTCCAGCTCCAGCAGGACCACCGGAAGACGCAGCAGCTCCGACTCTAGTACCTCCAGCAGCACCGACTCCAGCAGCACCGCCAGCTCCAGCTCCGCCAGCAGCTCCAGCACCAGTAGTACCACCAGGCCCAGCAGCTCCAGTACCTCCAGTACGAGCACCTCCGGGACCCGTGGCTCCAGCACCCCCAGTAGCAGTAGAACCTCCAGCACTGGCAGCACCACCAGCTCCAGCAGCACGGCTCCAGCGCCGAGCAAACCACTCGCGCAGCTCCTGTGGGGAGGGTAGCTCCCGCCGGGACGAAGCACCCGAAGGACCTCCAGGCCCAGCTCCGTCAGGCTCTGCACCCCCAGACTCAGCAACCCCAGGCTCAGCACCCCCAGACCCAGCACCCCAAGGCTTCGCACGCTCAGGCTCAGCACCCCCAGACCCAGCACCCCCAGGCTCCGCACGCTCAGGCTCAGCACCCCCAGACCCAGCACCCCCAGGCTCCGCACGCGCAGGCTCAGCACCCCCAGACCCGGCACCCGCAGGCTCAGCACCCCTAGCAGCACCAGAGTCAACAGCTACCTTGACAGGCTCGACCGCGTCTACCTGGGACACACCTGAGGGGGCAGGACCCTGGGGGGGGAGGGGTCTACCGGGGGGGGACCTGGCGCAAGGAAGAGCAGCGGGGGGGGAAGGGGAGCAGTGCGGTAGGGGAAGAGACGGTAGTAAGGAACCGACTCGTCAAACGTGACGTCCTGAGAGGACAGAACACGGCGCGAGGTGGGGTGGTAAAACTGCCAACCAGGCGCGTCAGGGGGGAAGCCAAGGAAGACGCAGGGAACAGCACGGGAGGACAGCTTGTCCGCGGAAGAATCGCGGACAAAAGCTCGAGATCCCCATACACGGAACGCAGACGCATCGCCAACCTTCCCCGTCCACCGCAGAGGAGGGGAGGTCTCCGGCACTGAGACCCGGGGCTGAAGGTTGATCTGATGCTCCGCGTACTGAACCGCGAACGGCCACAGAAAATGGGGAGCTGCCGCATGGATCATGGACGTACGAGCGACGTCCATGAACATGCCAATGCGGGAAGCGTGAACGTCTGGCGCTCAGCAATCCCATTTTGCTGTGGAGAGGCCGGAAGCGTGAACGTCTGGCGGATGCCCTCCGCACGACAGAAGGCTCGCAGGAGGTCGGAGGAAAACTCTCCACCCCTGTCGGAGTGCAGACGCAGAACAGGAAAGTCCGAGCCGAAACTCTCTCTGAGCTGGAGACGGGCAGCGCGGATCCAGTCGATCAACACCTTAGTGACCTCACCCTTGCGGCGCAAGGGGAAGACTGTGGTGTAACGCGAGTAGTCGTCAACCACCAGCAGGAAGTAACGCTCGTGACCCTGTCCACGGACGCGGGCTGGGCCCCACACGTCCATGTGGAGAGTCTACAGCGGAGCCTCTGTCGGAGGAAACTCGGAGGAGTGAGGAGCGGCACGCTGCCGCCCCTCGACGCAGGGAACGCAGGTAGGGCAGGCCCCGGGGGAAGGGGAGGGAGGGACTGGGGGAGACCAGAGACAAGGACACGGGAGGCCATGCCTCGGAGACGAGGCAGGGAGGGGTGACCAAGGCGGTGGTGCCAGAGGAGAGTCTGGTGAGACAGGAGACGACACGAGCAGGGGGCAGACTCAGGACCAGACCTGGACGCTGCAGCAAACACCTGACCCGACGCAGCTACCTGGCCAGCCGCAGGAACCGGAGGAGACTCAGTAGTCAGTGTGTACAGGCTCGACCCCGGCTGACGGGTAAACGTGGCCAAGTGTCGGCCCGTCCGAGCACACGTGCAGTGGGTCACTCGCTGACTCGCAGGAGTGAACTAGTCAACCCCCCCATCCTGTAGGTCAGCACCACTCACCAAGTTCGTGGAGAACGAGGGGAGGTAAAGACCTGACAGGGAGCCAGAAGGGGCCGCCGGACACGGTAGGACAGTGGAGTAGTGGGCAAGGACAGGACCCCCTGAGGGGTCTGCCAGGGAGACTGCAACCGGCCGACTAAGCGGCGTGAGTGTGGTGCGGTCTCGAAAGAAGGAGCGGGAGGCCCCTGAGTCAAGAGTGAAGGTGTGTAAGACCGCAGCAGGCGTGGCACCAGAGAGAGCAGCCGCACTAGCACCTGGAGCAGGAGACTCACCAGCGCCTAGAGCAGTAGCCTCACCGACACCTGGAGCAGGAGACGCACGAGCACCTAGAGCAGCAGCCTCACCAGTAACTAGAGCAGCAGACTGGAAGACGAGCGGGTAGCCCGCCACGAAACAGAGCCGGAACCAAGGCTGAAGGTGTAACCCTGTGACGACCGCTGCGTAGCCTGGTCGTCAGCCCAAGAAGCGTCTGCGTGCCCAGTGAGGACCACTGGACTCTGCCCTCCAAGCACAAGCCCCATGCCCGACGTACTGCACAAGTAGCGCAACACCCTCTTCGCTCCTCCATGATCTTTGCGGCTGCTCCCCATTTTCTGTGGCCGTTTGCGGTCCGATACGCTGCGCATCAGCTCAACCTCTGGCCCCGTGTCTCTGTGCGAGAGACCTCGCCCACCCTCCGGTGGACGGGGAAGCCTGGTGATGCGTCAGTGTTTCGGGTCTGGGGGCGCGCTCTCCCTTGTTCGCGATTCCAAAGCGAGCAAGCTCTCCTCTCGTACTCTCCGCTGAGTCTTCCTTGGCTTCTCCACTGACGCCCCGCCGTGGCAGTTCTACCACCCGCGCTTGCGTCGAGTCTTCTCCTCCCAGGACGTCACCTTTGACGAGTCTGTCTGTTACTACCAGTTACAACCGCACGTGTCCCACCCGGTCCCCCTCGCACCCCTCTTCCTGGTACCAGTCCCCCCCCCGGTAGACCCTCTCCCCCCACAGGGTCCTGCTCCCTCATGTGTGTCTCAGGTCGACCCACCCCCCTTGGATGAGCCAGTGGAGATCTCTTCAGACTCCTCTGGCCCTGCTGAGGGGGGTGACCCAGTTGCGGACGACACGGCGGCCACTCGCCGCTCTCCACACTTGGAGACCCCCCCCGAGTTTTCCGCCTCGACAGTCTTCGCCACCTCCGCAGCCTGCTGCTCTGGACACTGGAGCTGAGACTACAGGTGCTGAGCCAGGGGGTGAGGGCTCTGGAGGTGGTGTGCCTGGGAGTGCTGGTTCTGGGGGTGCCGCGAGTGGGGGTGCTGACTCTGGGGGTGCTGCGAGTCCTAGTGGTAGTGGAGTTGTGGGTGACCTTGTTGTAGGTCCTGGAGCTGGAGGTACTGGAACTGCTAGGCCTGGAGGTACAACTGTAGGTACTAGAGGTGCTACTGGTGCTGGAGGTACTGGAGCTGGAGGTACTAGAGGTGCTTCGGGTGCTGGAGGTGCTAGAGCTACCACTACTGGAGGTACTGGAGCTGGACAGCCACCGCAGCCTGCGCTACTTGAGACGCTCTCGCCGCAGGCGATTCGTGCGTGGGTCGTTCGGCGAGGCAGTCCCGGTGGTGGAGGTACGATCCTGCTGGTGCTGGAGCTACTAGTCCTGGAGGTGCTGCTGGTGCTGCACGTGCTGGTGGTACTACTGGAGGTACTAGAGGTGCTACTGGTGCTGTAGGTACTGGAGCTGCTAGGCCTAGAGGTGCTGGAGGTGCTACTGGTTCTGGAGCTGCTGCTGGTGCTGTAGGTCCTGGAGCTGGAGGTCTGGAGCTGCTAAAACTGGAGGTGCTGCCGGTGCTGGAGGTACTGGAGCTTGGAGGTATTGGAGCTGCTGGTGCTGGAGGTACTACTGTTCCAGGAGGTGCTGGGGGTACTGGAGATGCTGGCACTGGAGGTGCTTGTACTACTGGTGCTGGAGCTGCGGGAGCTGCTGGTCCTGGAGGTGCTCGTACTAGAGGTACTGGAGCTACCGGAGCTGGTGGTGCTGCTCGTGGTGGAGGTGCTTCTGGCGCTACTGTCCTAGAGGTGCTGGTGCTAGTGGTGCTGGAGGTGCTGGAGGTGCTACTGGAGCTGCTGGCACTGGAGGTACTAGAGATACTACTAGTACTGGAGGAGCTGGAGTTGGAGGCACTGGAGGTGCTGGAGGCGCAGGTGCTACTGGTGCTGGAGGTTGCTGCTGGGGGGTACTGGAGGAGCTGCTCGTGTTGGAGGTACGGGAGCGGGTGGTGCTCTTCGCCACCTTCTCAGTCTTCCGCCAGGTGCTACTGACTTCCCAGTGGCAGGTTCTACTCCTCCGTTACTGTTTCCACCGGCAGACCAGTCTCAGCCGCCGCTCCTACCGCACTCCCCACTGCCTGCTCCTGCTCCTTACACTGCGGTGACACAGTCCCTGTCTGAGCGTCGAGAGCCTGAGACTCGTGCTTCCCACCCCTGAGCGTCGAGAGCCTGAGTCTAGCTTTGACCTTGAGCCCGAGCCTAGTGCCGCTCTGTCCATACTCGTGTGCGTCCGTGTGCGTCGTCCTCGTGCTCCTGCTGTCCCAAGGCACTCACGATATGACACTCCGTCCTTCCTCTGTTCCACAGTGTTGTCCTGCCGTTACCTCCTGCGTCCTCTCTTCCCGACGTTGCTGACCCTCCGTCTGACCTTGCTCGTGCTTCTAGTCCGACTGTTACTCGCTTCTGGCTACGGTGGTGACTGACCCTTCGTTCTCGTCTCTTGCTGCATCTGCTTTAGTCGCTGAGCTCGTTGACTTTGCTGCTGTGTACCGCCTAGACTACCTTGCGAGTCTTTTTAATGACCCTGTCCCTGCCTGTCCTCCGTCCGTCGGGGGTGAGACTGCCCTTGGCTGTGACGTTCTTGAGGACAGACAGGAGGAGCAGGAGTGTCTTGCGGCCGCTGCACCCCATCTCGCGACCATGCTGCTTGCCCTTGAGGGAGACCCGGATGCACTTGACATCCCCACCCAACGCTCTACAGAGAGGCGATCTCGGGTGAGTACTCCTCTCAGTGGCAGACAGCCATGGACGCAGAGATGGCTTCCTGGAAGTCCACAGGCACCTACGTCGACAAGGTTCCCCCACCTGGGGCGAACATCGTCAGTGGCATGTGGACTTTCAGGGTGAAGAGGCCGCCGGGTCCTCCGCCTGCCTTCAAGGCACGTTACGTTGCTCAAGGCTTCAGTCAGCGTGCGGGGGTCGACTTCTTCCAGACCCTCTCCCCCACCCCAAAGATGACCACTCTTCGGGTGTTGCTACACGTTGCAGCTCAGCGTGATTACAAGCTGCACTCCCTCAACTTCTCGACAGCTTTCTTGCAGGGTAGCCTTCACGAGGCCATCTGGTTGCGCCGTCCAGAGGGCTTCACTGGGTTGTTTCCTCCTGGTACCCAGTGGAGCCTATGGCGACTAGTGTACGGCCTGCGTTAGGCGCCCCGCGAGTGGCACGACACACTGAGGACGACACTTGCGGCTCTTGGGTTTGCTCCTTCGACTGCTGACCCGTCCTGTTTCTACGCACCGACACTACTCTGCCGCCGTTCTACATCCTCGTGTACGTCGACGACTTGGTTTTTGCTACTGCTGACACTGAGGCGCTGGCCCTAGTGAAGGCAGAGCTACAGGAGAGACACACCTGCACTGACCTGGGTGAGCTGCTGAGCTATCTTGGCTTGCAGATCACCCGGGACAGACCACGGCGCACCATCACCCTCACTCAGTCACACATGGTGCACCAGGTCCTTCAGCGCTTCCGCTTCACTTGGTCCTCGCCACAGCCCACTCCTCTGTCTACCGGCCACTCGCTCTCAGCTCCACCTTCGGACGAGTCCGTAGAGCCGAGTGGTCTGTACCCAGAGCTTGTGGGTTGCCTCATGTACTTGATGACATGCACACGACCTGACCTCGCGTATCCGCTCAGCCTCCTGGCTCGCTACGTGGCACCTGTCGACACCGAAAGGTGCACTTTGATGCTGTGAAGAGGGTACTGCGTTACTTGTGCAGTACATCGGGCATGGGGCTCGTGCTTGGAGGACGGGGTTTAGTGGTACTCACAGGATACTCTGACGCTTCTTGGGCCGACGACCAGGCGACTCAGCGTTCGTCACTGGGTTACACCTCCAGTCTTGGTTTGGTCTATCTCGTGGAGGTCCACTCGTTCTTCTTCTGTGCTTGGCTCCAGCTGCGAGGCCGATGTCTACGCTGGGGCCATGGGTGCACAGGAGTACGCTGGCTGACCTACCTGCTGACCGACTTGGGGGAGCGGCCT